>JASDQU010309166.1:529-13515 GCA_032191745.1 Picea mariana
TAGGGTATTGGTATCTACGGAATACCTAAAAGCATTGTATATATTGTATGGCGAATGGTGAAATTCGATATAATGAAAATAAGAAAGGTTTTCCCGGTTGAGGGTTTCCGGTATAAAATCTCTGTGTACTCTGTGTATGAGCCATTGATTAATTTCTGTATTTCTTAAGAATCTATATGCATTGCTTTACTTTGCAAGTTTAAAACTTACAAAATGCATGTATATAGTGTACTATAGCAGAGATTAGGACAGAAAAATGAGAAAAATAAATAAAAAGGAGAAAAACAAGGAAAAATAAATAAAAAATAGAAAATGAAAGAAAAATACAAAAAGATGCATTATTTGACTCTACTACAAGAAGGAATGGAAAAATTTGCGCACAGTAATTAATGCGACAAACATCAGAAGACAACGGGTAGAAAAAATTAAACTCGACGCAAATGCACGCAAAAAGTGAAAAATCAACATGAACGAGTCTATAAAAGGAGAAAAGAACAGAGTTATTCAACACTTAGCGATTTTTGAGCCTAGAGAGAGAAATAGAGTTCGTTCTCTAGCTAGAATTTTACACAAGAGCAAGCAAGTGTGTGAATTTGAGAAAGGATGACTCCACCAAAGTTCGACGCTCTAGGACAATTCATTCGAATTACTTGACAGGTCCAAAGGCGTAAGGAAAGAATGCAATAGCTTGAAAATGTGATCAAGATGGAGGATGTTACCACCTCGGACCCAAAATCTATCATCCTGACACGAGTTGAGGAAGATACCTCCACAACACAACAAGGAGAAATAGGGTAGAGCTTCGGGGTACTAAATGGTATTTCGAACCCTAACCCCGAAACACTTGCGAAGCCCGATGAAACAATGGGACTCCGAAAGTCCCATGAACACGAGGAGGTGTTGGTCGAAGACATCATCAACCGACCAGAGTCTAGAAGGGAAGAAGAGGATGTATACGCAATAGAGGCAGACACATCTGCTACATGATAGAAAATAAAGACATTGGAAACCATGGAGATTGCACTCCCCTATCTCCAGACGCAATCATCACCTTGGAGGATATATTGGGAAAGGTACCTAAGCTTTGGTACGCTGACCATGATGTGCACAATGCAGCTAAATTCCCAGAGTTGGATGAGGAGAATTATTTGATAAACACAGGGGAAATTGGACCCCTAGGAAAACCCATATTGGAGCCCGCGTAGTGGATAACTGGGCTATACAATTCAGGAAGCATGAACCTATTGGACATACCGCATTTTGGGCATGGTAAGAATTTCAGGCTCTGTGTTAAAAAAGTAGTCGCCCACATCCATGGAGGGATCCTATGGATGGATAGGCCAGTTCATATTGATGTGGCATTGATTGACAAGATCATAGGACTACCCACAGTCGACGCACAACATGAAGAATACCTAGATAACAAGGAGCGTGAAAAATAAATAGCAGAACATGTTAAAGCATAGTTCGACACTACTTGGGTGAACATAGGCATTTTCATCAAAGACATCAATGAAAACACAACAAGGTTTTCCAACAAGTTGATGGCATGTAGAATTTTTAGGAAATGATGTAGAGAGGAAGCACCAACATGTGTTATTGTAGCAGCCGTATAGTGCGCAAAGGGGGTTATGTTCAGCTGGGAACCATACATGTTGAACTAGTTCTTAATAGATTTTTGAGACACACAAGACAATGGAACCGAGTTCCATTACTCATGGCTGATCATCTTGATAGCTTTGGTAGGATGGAAGGAAAATAAATTCTCAACATTTTTGGACAGGATGGGGAAGTGTTATGCATCCAGATACAAGTCCCTATGGTAGGCAAAGGACAACAAAATGTAGCAGGCAAATACAAATATTTTTTCAATGCTACTATAAGAGATATAACAACGCACATTGAATGTGTGGCGTATATTGATGGAGGTAGTGAAGGAGAAATATGGGATAGCCAAGTTAAAGGCATCCATGCATCACTTATGGAACCAACCTGCTAAGGATCCCAAGAAGGCATGGCTCGAAATGCATCATTGCGTCACGAGAGAGGAAGTGGAATGGATCACCAAAGAATGGCCTATGTAGTGGCAACTACTAGTAGAAAAACTAACCAAAAAGATAGACACAACGTATTCCTCTACGCCTAAGGACAAGGCTAAAGAAGGCCCTTCAACGAGAACAAGTAGCCCAACCTGTAATACCATAAAAACTATAGCGCAGACTCAACCAAGTGGGAGCAACGCAATACCAAAATGGTCGAGGAGGACACCAACAACAAAAGGGATAGGAATCCAGTCACAGACTAGGAAGAAGGATACTTCACAGGCTACATAGGAAAGAACCCAGGGAAAAACAAGTGGGGCACAACCCTTACATACAATAAGGAAGCCCATGCATGAAAAAGAGGTGCGCGAGAAACAAATATATGAGACACATGACCCAGACATCACCCTAACAGAGGACAATGAGGAGCTAGTCGCAGACAAGGTCCAGGATAGGGGTGAAGAAGTGGTCATAATTGCAGAAGCGCAATGGGAATAAATCATGGAAAAAATTCTAGAAGTCCATGAAAATATACAACAACTACGGAGCCAGGCAAGGTCACATGCCACCACACAACAACAGGAAAAGAAACAATGACCACCTGCACAGAAAGAAGGTGAGGAAACATTGCAGTTCCTAGTCTAGGGTAGGGAGACATTTATGATAACACGTAAAATAATTATATTCAATCAGAAGACTGAAAAAAAAACCCTAGAGGAGGTGGAACAAGTGGAAATAGTCATGGCACAAATTCCCACCAAGGAACTATATGAACTCCAAGCCAGTGTCATGCAAGAAGTACAGTCTAGGGCCCATGCAGACACCACAAACTTGGAGGTAGGAAGACGAGTCACGGAAATGATTCAAATCATGTGTGGCCAATTGAATGAGGATAAGGAGGAGGAGAAATAATGCGTAGATAATATATAACATGTCTTACCAACATTTTATGCTTGCATCCTAGAAAGTGCGCAAGCACCAAAGATAAGTGTATAGGAGAAGATCATCCTGATCTCACAAACAATTGACAATTACAAGCAAGAGATCAAGGAGTTCAAGGAAAGGATTAACCCTATGACTCCTCTTGAGGTTTGATAGCAGAGGAAACAATAAAGTGCACTCTAAATAGCTGATATGGAGAAACAAGCAAGCACAACAAAAGAATTGTTTGACAGAGTCGTGCAGCTCTGGACAATGCTGGAAGAGGATGACAAGGTATGACAGTGGGAGAAAGAAGAGGAGACAATCAGTGCAGCCATACAAGAGCTCAAATTTTTTTTGAAGACAATGATCATAACATATTTCTTGAAGGGCACTCAACACATGAAGAAGATGGAAACAGAGTTGAAAGCAATGCATACGCAAAAGCAAAAAAGACAAGTGAAATTGGAACCCCTCCAAGAACAGGCAACATGTGTGATTACGTAGTTGGAAGAAGAGAAGTCAAGTAGAACACAAGAACAAGCAGAGTGGGAAGCCTTGATGTAGGAGGAGATAACAACATATATAGTAGAGGTGCTAATAAGCAAAGATGTGCAGATGAGAGAGAAGGAGAGGAACTAGCAGAGAAATTCCTTAGTTTGGACACGACAGTGCAAGGAGTGTGTACTACCTAAGTGGCTTGGGACGAGCCACATGTTAGTGTTGGGGGAATGTTAGGTGTAGGCCTATTTTGAGGAAAGGTCCATTTTTGGAAGGTAAGGCCTAATTTTGGAGAAGAACAACTGGTAGGAAAAGCAACATGCATGAGGAAAAGAAACACGTGTGAGGAAAAGAAGAATGCAAGAGGAACAACATGAAAGGCGTGCAGGAAGGAAAACCTAACCATATTAGGGTTAGATTTTTGGTAGATATTGTAATGGATAATAATATTGTAAAATATTATAAATAAAACCTAGGAGGTCTAGGTAAGGGTTCTATTTGATTCTGTTCGAATACTAGTTTAGTGATGGTTCTAGTTTTTTGGTTCGATGATTGTAGTTAAGCTATTGTTGTAAATTTGTTGAGTTGTAGAAAATTCATGTAGATATATCCTAAGGGTTAGATATAGGTTTAGGATCCTAGTGTGATCTAGTCCACCTCATAGAGGTTCCTTAAACCTCAGAGTACTTGTATGATCAGAGATGTAGTGTGCGTAGCGCTATATTTTGCAACAAACCTAATAAAAGAACATAGAAGCAGAATCTTTGCGGGTGTAGCCCAGGAGGGGGTGAACCATGGTAAAACATGTGTTATCTATGATGTTTATTACATGTTTACTTTCTGTTAATAGTTATTTTATGAATGTATGGTTAAACTAGATATATTAGAATGCATGCATGGGCTCAAAAGATGAATGAATCCTAGGAATAATAGAGTGAATAATTAGAGTAATGCATGAGGAAGTTCAATTATAGTCCCAGATCCCCACTTAGTCTTATATTGCAAGCACTTGAGCATTTCATTCACCCATAAATATATCTCGGGTGAGACTGCGTAGTGCACTCTATGTGTTGTGTTTCCTTCTGGTTTACTAGGAGGGTTGATAGTTTTAGAGGGTTTTGTTGGAACCCTGATAACATTTGAACCTAGGTCAGACCAAGAGTAGAAAGAGATAAAAAACCAAACAATTGATTAATATGGATACTTATGAATATATCTGTGGTGCATAATACAACACACTTTGAAGTCATCGAAATCATGGATGATATTCAACCATATCCATCACTAATGGGGTTAGAATGGGCCTTTGACAATCAGACAATTTTTAATCTAAAGAGTAGGGAAATGATATTTGAGGTAGGAGACTTAAAAGTTACCATGCCATTGGATCCGATAGAAGGAAAGAGGTACATAGAACCTGCAAAAGGGAACGAAATTGACAACTTATATAAAGTGATTGTGTGAATGGATGACTATGTTAACCCCACTACAGATGGTGCACTAAATCAAAGAAGCATTATATCATGTGTGTTGGACTCAAAGGAATTTCTGGAACATTGGCAACATAGGATGCACAAAGTATCCACTAGACGATGTGCTCGCATTACTCGATCATTGCGTTGGATTGGAATAGAGCCATGCGACCCACCCAAGTATGATGGTTTGACTGACATAAAATCGTTCGTGCATGCATTTGAGTTGCATATACTCAAACAAAAAATTCTATTGGCATTAGATGTTGTCTTTAAGGCCACTCCATCCAGATGGTGGGTTGCACACAAGGAAGGAATATAATACTGGCAATAGTGTAGAATATTGATGCATGTTAGATTTGATATCGAGATGGAGTATACTGCACAGAAGTATACATGGGTAGGTGATTGAATATATCATGTTGAATAGTGTATAAACATATGGAGATCGATACTGAAGAAGGAATGGACGCATAAGTTTATATATACATTGGATACAATTCCTAAGAACTGGTAACTAGAACTAGAAATGTGCATATAAACAGTGATTAGGGACCAAATAATTCAAAGGTTTAAGGTAAAATTTACATTTGAACATGAATATCCATTGCTAGATGCATCTTTATAGGCCATTAGAACCAAGATATTTTTAGAAGA
Organism: Picea mariana; assembly: GCA_032191745.1. Taxonomy (NCBI): domain Eukaryota; kingdom Viridiplantae; phylum Streptophyta; class Pinopsida; order Pinales; family Pinaceae; genus Picea; species Picea mariana. Next base: position 6,123 of record JASDQU010309166.1, read on the forward strand.
AGGGCTAATGGAGGTAGTACCTATGTGTAGTTTGCACAAATCTTCTATGATTGTTCATGAATTATTGGAATGTTATAATGTTACTAAAGAAGAACAAGACATGGAAGATCCAAGGAATATACGAGTACCTCAAACTGAGGGGGAACGTGTAGTAGAAGGGCCAAAGTTTGAATCTATTGCATATGCACATCCACTAAAGACATCGAAGGTAAACATTGGGACAAATGAAAATCCAAAGTTTGCGCATATAGGTGAGTACTGGAATGATGAAACTATGGAGAAGGTTGCAAATTTACTACGCGAGTATACAAATCTATTCCTAACTACATTCTAAAAAATGAAAGGGATAGTTGGGGAGTTGGGAGAATGAATATCCCTTTGCAACCAATTTCTAAGCCAGTAAGACAGAGAACTTAAAGACTTAATCCGAAATATAAACAGAAGGTAAAGGCAAAGCTAGATAGAATGTTAGAAGCATGAATTATTGAACCAGTGGTGGAATCAAAATGGATAAGTCTAATGGTAGTGAAAGATAAGAAAACATGGGGGAATCAAGATTATTGTATACCTAAGGAAGCTAAATTATGAATTTCTTCATAATTCATTTCCAACACTGTTCACAGATGAAGTGCTAGAGATTGTAGGAGGGCAGGAGGCCTATTCTTTCACAGATGGATTTTCAGGATATCACCATATTATAATTGCACAAAAATACCGACATAAGACTACCTTTTTGATAGAGTGGGGAAGTTATTAGTACACAATAAATCCTTTTGGGCTGAAGAATGCACCTACAGGTTTTTCAAGAGTAGTTGTCGCAACTTTTAAGTAATTTATTCATAAGTTCCTTGAATTTTACTTAGATGATTGGACTGTGTTTAGTCTATTGAAATATCACATAGAAGTACTCAGTTTAATGTTGTTTATGTGTATAAAATGTCATATTTTACTGAATTTAAAGAAATGTATTTTCTGTGCACCTTTTGGAATTTCGTTGGGCCATGTGGTATGTAAGTAGGGTTTATTGGTGGATCCTACCAAGGTTGCAGTGATTTTGGATTTACAACCACCCACATCAGTCAGACAATTGAGAGAAAATCTAGGTCATAGATGATATTACAGGAAGTTCATTAAGGGTGGCCAAGAGTGTGCCAAGAATATATGCAACTATGCACAGATTACAACACCTATGGAGATTTTTTTGAGGAAAGAAGCTAAGTTCTAGTGGAATGAGGACTGACATAAAGGTTCGGATACATTGAAGTAGAAAATGGCGACCACACCAATTTTGATATTTCTAGATTAGGGAAAGGAATTTCATGTTCATGTGGATGCGTCGTCCATAGCTTTGGGTGCAATATTATCTCATCCAAGAGAAGGAAACATAGACCATCCAATTGCATTTACAAGAATGAAGTTGTCAACAACAAAACAAAATTACGCTAACACAAAATGAGAAGGATTAGCAATGGTATATGCGTTGCAAAAGTTTAGAAATTATTTGTTGGGTTCTCATTTTAAGATGTATACAGAACACTTTGCCCTAATATACTTAGTGAAAAAACTAGTGTTGGGGGGAGAATATGTGGATGGTTGTTGTTGGTCCAGGAATAAGATTTTGAGGTTGTTGTGAAAACAGGGAATTTGAATGAAATACCATATCAATTATTGCGCATACTATCAAGAGAATATGTAGGGAATATAGATGAAATCTTGTCGGATGTGCAATTATTTGTAGTTAAAATGGTGGACGACTACTTCACAAACATTGTGCAATTTTTAAGTACAGGAATGGCCTTGTCAGACATAACAATTGCTCAAAAGAAATAATTAGTGTTTAAATCGACATAATACCATCTAATTGCAGGGAACTTATACAAGTTAGGTGCACATGGAATATTGAGACGATGTATGTTAGATCATGAAAGAATAATGAATTCTCAGAAGTGCATGGAGGAATTCTAGGAGGAAACTACATAGGTAAAGAGACCATGCAAAATATTTTGTGTGCATGGATCTGGTGGCTCACACTTCACAAGGATGCTAAAGAATAATGTCAAGAATGCGATGTTTGTCAAAGGATGTGAAATACATCCATAAGTGATGAGATGAATTTGCACCCATAGGTTACACTGCAAATGTTTGATAAATGGGCGATAGACTTTGTTGGACCGATCAACCCACTAATGAGAAGATCAGGAGATAGGTATATAATCACTGTAATAGAGTATTTGACTAGATGGGCATAAGTAGGACTAGTCACATATTGCACTGTGGATAATGTTGTGCAGTTTCTATTTGAGAATTTAGTTACACGATTTGGATGTCCACACAGTCTATTAAATGATTACGGGAAACACTTTCTGAATAAGACAATTTCATCATTGACCGAGGAATTTCAAATTCATCATCAGAGGAGCACGCCGTATCACCCTCAGGCCAATGAGACAGTAGAATATTTTAATAAAATCGTGGAGACTGCACTGATAAAGATCTGCAATGTAGGAAGGGATGATTGGGACTTGAGGATCCTTGCAGTACTATGGGCATATAGGACTACAAGTAAAAATTTGACTAGATAGACACCTTTTAGGTTGGTCTATGGAAAATAAGCTGTAATGTTGATAGAGTTTATTGTGCCTAGCCTACGAGTTAAAAATATTACTGATCTTTTGGACTATAGCAAAGTAGAGGAGAAATTGCCACAATTTTTACAACTTGAGGAAGACTGATTTGTCGTAGGTTTCCATCAACAAGTTTAGAAGGAAAGAGAAAAAGCATGGTATGATAGACATATTAAACAAAAAAAAATTCAAGCGGGGAACTTAGTATTACTATACGACAATAAGTTTATGTAGCATCCATGAAAGTTTTGAATGAATTGGTTAGGACCATACATAATTAAGTATGTGACAGAGGCAAGTGTTGTGCAGCCAGAAACATTAAATGGTGAAATATTGGGAGGAATGGCGAATGTCAGCTGGTTGAAACTTTATAGGGACAATCGAACTCCCGTGCACTAGGTTGAATTGTGCAAGAATGAGTGTACCATAGTAAGGGAAAAGGACAAAAAGAAATCAAAAGTGGAAAAAGAGAAAAGAAAAACAAGGGAAAAACAAGAAAAAAAATTAAGCAAGTTACAACAACATTAAGTGCGCAGAAGAAGTGAGTGTCACATCAAGGAAATTACATGAAAAATCCATAAAAAATGCGTCGAATAAGACCGACAAGATCGTTAAATTAATTAAAAGGCGACAACGATGGTTAAAAAGCATTAATGACACAACATAAAGACAATGTGTAGTCATAAATGGAATAATACATCGAGGATTGTGATAGACTGGTGGTACGAGGCAACAATACAACGACAAATTTTGTAACAAAGTAGCATTAAATCACACGCTGAGTACACAATTGGTGGATTAAACCATTAGTTAAGGAGTGAGTGTATAGGGATAACTGTCAAAGGGTTATAAAAACACACCAGGGGCGACAGAGAAAGGGTATTTGCATGCATAAGAACTATGAGAATATAGGAAAGACCACAGGAAAACCAGAGTCGACAGATAGAAGTTGTAGAATCGAAAAGGGGAGCATCAGTCATAGGGAACAATGGAACCAAAAAAAGTTGGGGAACCAACTACTGCAACACAAAAACCATCTCGAACGCGACCACCGGTCACACCATAATTTGAGGAAACGCCCAGAGCTTTGACTTCCCAACTGAGGTTTCCCAAGGATTACATACTGCCTAGAAAGGACACCGCACCACATGTTATAGTTCTCAAGGATGCTAAGCACCCGCTAGTTACAACATACATGCAACCTACTGTCATTATTGAAGGGGACCTGATGGGAAAGGTTTCTCCTTTAAAGTTTTCGAACCATGATAGAATATATGTAGAGAAGTTTCCTAATTTAGCACGAGACAAGTATTTATGCACTAAAAGTGTATGAGGGACAAGTGAAATACTAGTCGAGTTGTAGAGATGGGTGACCAGGATAGAAAAATCAAGGATATTAAAATTGTTAGAAATCCCACATTTTCGAAGAAGTCTAGAAATAAATGACTGCATTAAGTTGTTATTGAGTTTCATCTACAGAGGGAATTTATTGCTAGATCCACTAGTATCTATTGATACACAATTAATTTTGCGGATAATGGGATTGGTGATAGCAGGGGAGGATCTAAAAACATTATTCACAAATAAGGATGGGGTGAAGGCATTATCTAAAAGTATAAAAGAGAAGTTCAACACCTTTAGAGGAAAGTGAGGATTGGACATCGCCAACACAAGTGATGATGTCGCTATATTTTCAACATAGGTATTGGCTTGCAAATTACTAAGGAAATGCCGGAAGGATGAGGTGTCGACCACAATAATAAAAAATACAGAGAAGTGCATAGAAGGGGTCTAGATGAATTGTGCCACGTTTTTGGTCAATCAATTTCTGATAGATTGTATTGAAGCCCAAGAGAAAGGCATGGAATTTTAATATCCCTAGCTTCTCATATTGATAGAACAATTTGTCTAGAGGGAGTCGAACGAGTGTCAATTTTTGAACAAATCATGAAGAGATCATGCAGTGGTGCGATATGTTAACTTATGACATACTTTGCACAAGATGAGACATCAACACAACAATGTCACCTTATATGTCTATTTTGACATGAATAAGCACATCATAGAGCACACAATGCGCATCACCCTAAGACAGTGGAGAGCTATTATGATATTGTGCACTTCAAAGTAGGGATGCATCACATGTATATCCAAGCTAAAAGAGACTTGGCACACCAGTGGTTTCCAACACGCTACATGTTGACAAAGGAGGATGTATGCTTTATTTCCAATGATTAGGACGAGTAATGGAAAGTTACAATGGAAGAAATGGAGCACCCTGATGAGGAAGAGGAATGAGACAATGAAGGTGAAGAATCTGATGAAGCACAAGGTGGTGACCAAGGAAGGTGTAGGGGACATGCATGAGACAATCCCAAATGTAGGGTAAAATAGGAAATACAAGGGTAAGGGGACAACAACAACTCTACGCAAGAAGATGAAAGCACATAATCCACCAACTATCTACACCTTGACCGTTGATGATATTGATTGAATTAGCTACCAAGTGAGGGATGCCATAGAAGAGGAAGTTCAACAGGTGTTACAACTATAAGAAGAGATGAACAAGAAGGTGTAAGAGAAGTTGATGGCATTATAGAAGCAGTTGGAGGTAATGAGAATAACATCAAAAAGAAGACCTGATGAAGGCCAACCAACAAGTGTGGCTAAAGAAGCAAGGGAAACTACTTCATACTTACTAGAGATCGTAGCAGGGCACTGAATTTTTAAGATCTCACCCAATGTAATTGAGTTCCCTATGTAGGAGATGAAAGAACATGCACAAGTACTAAGTCACATGCACTTAGTATTTTCACATATATCCATGGAAGAATTATAGGGATTGCAGGTAGGGGTGGCATAGGAAATGCAGTTCCATGCAGAAGAAATGAAAACGAAGTTAACCAAGGTAGCAATGGATAAGGAAAACGTGTAGAAGGTTCATACTGAGGTATTGCAAGAGAAGGACAAGGCCAAAAAAAAGGCCGAGAGGGTACACCAAACTGTCCAGAAGATATATAGGGTGATTCCCGAGATAATGATGGTGGTATAAGCCACAATAGAGGAGCATATATAAAAAATCACTAAATTAATTCGAGGATTTCACAACATGATTAGAGAGTTGGAACCGTGCACCACACCATGTACACCAACTATGGAGAAGGAACAAAGAAATAGAACAACTATAACCTCAATTGCAAGAATTAAGAGTCTCGGTGAGGAGTGCATGACACTATGTTAAGAAAGAATGTAGATTTGGACACAAATGACGATGAATCTGGAGCTGAAGGAAATTGAGGAAAGAGTAAGAAGTACGTAGGAGAAGGAAAAAAAATCCAATGAAAGCATAAACACTCTGCCACTAGTGGAACGCATGATGAACATCTTTGTGTATAGACAAGTATACAACGATATAGAGTAGATGAGGGTAGAGAAGAAGACTATAGCACAATGTTTGAAACCCTTGCATGACAAAGAAATCAAGATAATTAGGGGATTGGCAGCGGCACAGGGCAGGGTGAAGAAAGTCGAGTAAGATTGTGAGGAGAAGCTTGCGATGCTAAGAGTGCATGGCATAGAAGAAATCTTGGAGAGGAAGGTTGAGGCAAAGAAATAAGTCACTATAGAAAGAGAGACATTGAAAACATTTATGGAGTCATGAAAGGGAGCGATGCAACAGGTCTGAATGGCTCAGGACGAGCCATAGGTGAGTGTTGGGGGCCTGTTGGATAGGCATTTTAGATGCAATTTTTAGAAATACTTTAAGGGATGAGGAGTGCATGGTGAATACACATTTAGGGTCAAAGTGCATATTAAAGGCACATTTAGGATCAAGGAGCACAGTAAAGATGCATTTGGTGGTGCATAAGAAGATAAAACAAGGAAATAAAGCAAGTACATAAAGCAAGGAGATAATGTAGGAAAAGAAAGATGCAAGTGAAAAGGAAGGAAAAGCAGCATCCAGGTGTGAAAGAAGGAAAAACACACATGAACTATGTGTTGTCATGAGTTGTAATGAGTTATAATGAGTTGTCATAGGGTTTTGGGAAAATCTAGTAGGATTTTGAGCCCTAAACTTTGCATATAATTATATAATGGGTTGGGAAGAATGGGTTCACCGAGAGTAAGAGAATAGGTTATTGTTGAGAGAATAAGCTGAGAATGAGAGAGAGTATATGTCTAGAGGGTTAGAGGATATTTTGCAGAGAGAGTCTTACACCGCAGAGCGGCTAGGTAGGATGGAGAATGATATCATGATGTATATATTGTAGTGCAGTGTGCAAGCCTTAAATGAATTTCACGAAGAGTAATAAAGAAGTCAACCATTGTGGATGTATCCCAAGGATTGGGTCAACCATGTGAAATTATGTGTGTGAATGTGTATTTTTATGTTATTGTTCATAAATGCTATGTTTATGCATGATTATACCTAACTCTATTTATTATATGAGTGTTGCACAATAATTATGAATGTTCCAATGATTGGCCTATGTCACAATCTGCATTACAATGGTGTTGTATAATTGAGTTTGCCAATTAATAAAGGGATAGAGACACATAATATTGCACACAAGGTATATAAGTATCGATGAACATGTTGATGACCTCACATCCCCTCATCCATGCATAACTTGGTTTCTACAGTCCCAATAAAAAAATTTGAGTGAGATTTCAATTGCACACAGATGATACTAAAAGGGTCGTGTTGGGCCCAAACAACTCCCCCTAGATTTTTACAAAATTTAAAGGGCCCCCATTAGAATCTTGAT
>JASDQU010309166.1:14665-30560 GCA_032191745.1 Picea mariana
TTCAATACTTCATCAAATAATATCTTGGTTGATTTCTCATTTTCATAAAATCATTTGGTGATATTAATTAATTAAATTCTTTTTTTTCATTTTGCATCTCATTTCAAAATAAAAATAATAATTAAAAAAAAAAAGAATTCTATGATTTGTTTGATTTTGTAAAAACCCAAAATTAATATTTTTCTCTTCTCCATTAACTTGAAGCTTCTAGAATTTTAAGATCATATTTGAAAGAAAATTATAAACAATGTTTGTTTAGAACTTATAGTTAGTTTAAATTCATTTTTCATTTTATTGTTCTAGATTTTGTTTTATTCACAATTTTTAGGTTATTAATTTAGGTTTCTTTTTGTTTCACAGGTTTCTATTATCAAATATTTGATATGGATCTGATCATGGCTTGATTTTATTATCCAAATATGTTCAAGATGATTGATCCAAAGATAATATTGGATTGCTACAAATAATTTTATGAGCAACAACAGATAAAATTTGGAAAGACGTCAAGATCAGATAGACGATTTTGCAGGACTGATTGCATCCAAACCGTGAGGAATTTGAAGAAACAGTTGAAAACCCATTTCCAAAATGGACCCATTTACCATTCGCTCAACCATTTTTCCAAAACATGCACAATTTGAGAGATATTGATGTCTCTTTACGAGGCAAATTTCGGGTGGCGAAAATTATTAGTGATGCCCAGACTGTTCACTCATTGTATAAATATATGAGAAAGTTTAAAGCCATGAGGATCCAAGAAACGGAGATGAGGATTTTAATTCTTTCTCTTTTGTATATTATTTATTTTGTAAACTTTTCTTTTTTTCAAATGGAGTAACGGATGGTTGGAATCTTTGGGAGAATGGATGAGTATTTTCAAAGAAGAATATGGAATTCCAGGTTGCTTAATGGCTTTTTTCTTGTGAGTAAAATGATTCCATTTTCATTATAATATCTTCATATTCTTTGAATAATTGATTATGCATTGATTTAAATTAGATTTAGTGTATTTTGTCAATACATGGTTAATTGTTATCATTTATGTATATTAATTTTTACAATCTTTAAGAGTCTATTATCTTAAAAATTCTTCCAGGACTACAATATGGGCATGTGATTTTGAGAAAGAATATGGGAAAGCAATTCATATTTGGCTTTAGACCTATGTGATGCTTATTCCATTTCATTCTTTCATTACTGTTGTATTATGGGAATGTTATTATGGTTGATTTTAGCTTTAGCTTGTCATCATATGGTGTTTTCATACTGTTAAATGTTATATGTTGTTCATAATTTGCTATTCCTTTTTTTATGTGTGATCGATCTATGATTTAATTATTTTTGAATTTATTTTTAATGTTAAATGTTGGATAATATCAATATTTAGATATGAGTTTTCTCTCATTCTTAAATATTGATCATCCTAAGATCACATGATTTTTAATTAGATATCTTTCTGTTGTTATTAAATTACTCCAATATCAAATACTTCTTTGAATGTATTCTGGAAGTGCTAGTATTTTTCTGTTATAGGTTTCCCTTAACAACAGTACAGGCATGAGCTCATATAACATAGGAAGATAAACTCAGTTGACTGATTAGTTAGAGGTTAGTAAATGAATTCTTTTATTTTATTTAGAGTTGTTTATGAATGAAACAATGATTACATTAATTAGCTTTGATTGTTTTTGTGTCAGTGTTTCAATCGTATTCATTTAGTATTTATTTGTTTAATATATTAAAAAAATAAAAAAGAAGTGTTGTTCATTTTTCATTCATAAACTATATCAAACAATCATTTTCGCAATATTTCATGTAAACCTTGTAAACTATATATAAATTGCTCATAATCATTTGTATATTCACATTCTTAGATAAATATTTGTAATTATTGTGTCGATTGTTAGAATCTTTTCTTTAGTTAGTTTATTTCATTTTTCTATCTTTAGGACTCTAGTTGGCTAACAAAGCCATTAAACCCGTCAGGATAGATCATACCAAATGGCTTGGGTTAATTAGACAACCCCGGACCGGGTCTATCCTTCCAGTTGACGGTGTGTCACTTACGCTCGTCAACAGGTCGGTATCTAAAATGTTTTTTTGGATAAATAACTTGAACCTAGGTTTTTACAACTGTGCACCAACACCTAGCAACAAGTCCTTTCCATTTTACCTAAAATGAAAGGCCCCTACCCCATCTCAATTTTGGAAAACATGTTTTAATTAACATTTTATTTTGTATTGCTTGATTTGAAAAGAGGATTTGATGTTTTTCTTTCTTTTATGTGTGATTGATTATGATGTTAAAATTCCATTGATAAAATTGTAATGAAAATTTTTGCTGTAGTGTTTTAATTGGAAAACCATTTCGCTACATTAATTGGGCAATTGTTAATCCTATTTTGGACACGGTTAAATTCAATGTTTTACATGATTAAGGCATTATTGTTTCATTAATCTTTAAATATTCATATTATTTTAGATCATTTTTTATTTTCCTTATGTCTTTTGGGTGAAAGTTTTGATAACATTATGAAATGACATTTTCTTTCATGATTGATAGAAACTCCATTTCTTCATTCTTAAAATAGTTAAGAAAATTCCAGTGTTTTCTTTTTATTCTTATAATCATATTCTGTTATAATTACTTTTAAAAGATAATTATCATTATATATCTTATTTGTTAATTGTAATTAATTTAGTTTTGCATATTAAAAGTGTTTTGTAACTTTTCATGATTGTGTTCTATTGTTTTATATTAACTTTCAAACAATATAGCAACGGGTAGTGATCGAATAAAATATTTTTTTTTTTATGATTTTGATTATTACATATCTCATTTATAAATGCAAGCTTAATTGATTTTAAATTAGAATTTCTCCCGTGGGATAGGTTTTATTAAATTGTTTTAATTAGTGTTTTTGCAACGAGAGTTATAGATTTTTCTATAGATTTTGTTGGATAGTTGGTTGTCATTGATGTTGTTGGATAGTTGGTTTTCATGGATTTCAACAAAAGTAGTTGTCATTGATGTCAACAGATGTGATGGGTGCATTTGAAGAAGTCTACAAGAAGCCTGAGAGGTGTGGTCATGAAGCTCGAAGTTGTTTAAGGAATAAGGATATAAAGGAAAATGTAAATGTAGGTAACACACTCATAGATGAATATTCCTCATCATACCATTTTCAATAGTAGGCTGTACGCCACGTAATTCCTCACGATTGAAGAGTTAAGAGGTCATAAAGTTGAAAACCCACAAGAATGGTTAAGAAGCTCCTAAACGGTTATAAAAAGATGTTACAAGTGATTAATTAAGGGTAAAACAATTGTAACAAGTTGTACCTAAATTTAGGAAAACAAGTCAATTGGAAAAGTATAAATACACTTCAAGAAACCTCTCATTTGTACACACAAGTTTTTCGAATATATTCTATGTGAGAAAGTGATCTATTGGCGAATATGAAATGATAAATATGAGGCAGTGAAAGAATAAGGAGTGTGAAAGTTTATGGATTGCAGAGGAGAACAAGGTTTTTTTTATAAACCCTAATTTGGCTGACCCCCACGAGTCAGGCTACTGGTGTCCCACAAGGCACCCCCACGGATTGTACGACCCTTGATCTGGATTTTATGAGCAGAAAAAAATGAATACAAATTATTAAAATATGCTTAACACAGAATAAAAAAGATATAGTAAAGCCAGTTTTCTATTCAATAAGGAAATAAGCTAAAACTATAAAATGTAGCCGAAAAGAAGCTTGCTGGAATGGTGGCGACTTATCTCTGAGAAGAGATGTGATGACTGTGCTCATTCGCAAGAAGATAATTTAACATGAGGCTCTAAAGGCCTTTTTACAATAAACAAGAATGTAAAAAACTATAGACATCCAAAAAAATAACCCTAGGAGATGAAGCATGAAAACTCATGTGGGCCACGTTTGGGTAAGTTAGTACATCAACCTTCCGGGGTCATAATTTTTGCATACGATCTCCGTTTTAGGCACACGATATCCCGTTGGAAAGGTATCGTCGAGGAGATTCATTTTGAGGGATCAATTAGAGCCATCGACTATTATTGAGAATCTTGACCCTGAAAAACCTTCATTTACGCCCTCAAAATGGCCCCGGAAGTTAAAAACTACTAAAAATAGTAAATTGCCAAAACTGCTAGAAAATTGTTTTGAGGGAGTTGGAAAAGGTGGGTGGAAACCGATATCCACCTAGATCAATCCTACCTCCTTAGTAAGAAATGGTATCGATTGCATTGAGTTCCCCCATTAGATGAGAAATTTCTGCTAAATTTGGCCCCAGGTGAGCCACTTGCCTTGGTGCAGGAGCTACCCTGCTTTGACGACTCGATAAAGATGGATCCTTTGTTTTTGAGTGCCCTTGATCTATGTGTCCATAATATGATCACTGGATTCTTGTTGCATGCAGTCAGGGTTTATCTTTGTTGGTGTCAACTGCTCTGCTGTCTCTGAGGTGTCCAATAATGGTGGGAAATATGGCCAAAGGAGAGCCACATTGAAGACTGGGTGCAGGATAACGAAAGGGGGAATGTTACACTCAAAATCATTGTCACCCACAACCTTGGTGATGGTGTACGACCCATAACGGAGTGGGTGAAGCTTCTGATGGGGCCCTGTAAGGCGTTCTTTCTACAAGTGCAATAAAACTTTGTCTCCCACCTAAAACTTATGTGGCACCCAATGTTGATCATGGTGTTGCTTGTACTTGGAATTAGAATTCTATATAATATCCTAAACCTGTTGGTGGATGTGATAGATACGCTCAATGAACTAGGTGGCTTTGTTAGCTTCTAGTGGAATAGGGGACAAGTTAGCCGAGGTGGTCACCAGGGGTAGTGCAACATCCATGGGGCCCAATGGTTGGAATCCCAACCCCACCTGAAAGGGGTTGTTGCTATTTGAGCTATGCAGGGATTGATTGTAGCTATGATAAACATAAGGAAGACTCTCATCCCATGTCTGGGGGTGTTTTTAATTGTACATGTGCAGGATATGTATGATCATCCGATTGATGACCTCAGTTTGGCCATCTATCTGGGGGTGAAAGACAGTGGATTTGGTGAGCTTGGTATGTAGTAGTGACCAGAGGCTCAACCAAAATGTGCTGAGGAATCGATTGTCACGGTCTGAGATAATGGTTTTTGGGATCCCAAAATGTACCCATACGCGTTCAAAAAAGAGCTTGGCAGTGGCTTCTGCTGTGATTTTCTTCTTGCAGGTGGCTAGAATCGCCATCTTGGAAAAGTGATCAACAACCAAAAAACATAGTCATTTCCCCTCTTGGTGGATGGAAGGCTCAGCATGTAGTCCATTTATATGGATTCCCACCACCTTTCAGGAGTAGGTAGAGGGGTTTATAGGCCCTATTTCTTAGTGGTCAGTTTGGCAATGCGTGGGCGGTGCATGACATGATATACTTGCCGAAATCCTGTTGAATTTTTGACCAATAGAAATGTTTTTGCATCACTACCACTATCTTTTTGACACCAAAGTGTCCTACCACCCAACTGTAGTGATCTTCCCAAATCCATTTCGTGCACTCTCTTGATGGAATGTAGAGATGGCCCAGATGACACTTGAACCCATCTTGAAGATGGAAATTAGCGACCACTGAGTTGGCACCCAACATTTGGTAGGTGGTGGAGAAGTGAGGGTCTATCTCGTAGAGGTGGGGCCATCTGTATGTCTCGTGGTTGTAAGAGTCTACCACAGTGGCGAGTGTCGCAACTGGAGGTCGGCTGAGGAATCAACAACTCGGTTGGTACTTCCTATTTTATACTTGATGTTGAGGTGGAACTGATGTAAGTATGTGGACCACTTCTAATGGTGGTCATACTACAATTTTCCTTAGGTCTGCATGAACTGTAGTGTCTTTTGATTAATGTGGATGACTATCTCCTTCCCAATAATGTAATGTATCCATTGGTAGCATCCTTTCACAATTGAGTACATTTCTTTGTTGTAAGTAGGGTACTTACAGACAACTTCTGATAGTGTCTAATCAAGGAGGTCACCGATTCGTGGAATCGGGTACCAGTTTCAGACTATGATTTTATTCAGGGCACAGTAATCAATGCAGAGTCACCAGTTCCCATATTTCTTTTGCACCAGCAAGATTGGGCTCCCACAAGGTGATGAGCTAGGATGTATGTGCCCCTTGTGGAGCAGTTCTTGGATTTGCCTCTTGATCTCCTCGATTTTTAACAGAGAGCGGCAGTAGATTGGTCCATTAGGTAGTGATGTGCCTGGGTTCAAATCGATGGGATGCTTGACCTGACAATGTAGAGGTACCCCGATAGGAGAGGAGAAGATATATGAGTATTCTTCCATGACCTTATCCACTTGATTCTTTTGTGTGGAGAGATCAATCACGGATTCCATGGATGTGGCTACGATATTTTTTTTCACTCTGAGAGAGAATCATGAAGAAGACAAATTTCCTAGTCTGAGAGATGAACTTCTTGCATTTCTTGGCAGATATCAATGAAATAACACTAGCAGGGACTGCCTCGGCTATCTTGTACAATTTCATGTTCAAAGTAATAATAACACTATGAGGCCTAGAATTATATATAGCATGATGTTTCCATAAATAATATTGGCCCATAATAACATTACAAACTTTGAGAGGAGAAACAACACACAATACCTCATCTTTGAAGGGCTTGATGTCGTACAACAATCGACACTATTGGCTGACGCAGATATCGCTTCATTGGCAGAGCCATCTGATAGTGTAGGGTTGTGGGTGCGACATTATCGATAGGGCCAACCTCTTGACATCCTCTATTGAGATGAGGTTTCTGGCTACCACTATCAATGATGAAGTGCAGTGAGGTGCCTTTTACCCACATCTGTGAATGGAAGAGGCACTCACCTTCTTCTGGCTCATTTGGTTCACTAGGTTGGAGCTTGGTGAGAGAAACAATGGCACTGGGTTCCACATCAATGATCTGTCTTCCCCATTCTGGTTCTGAATCAGAGTCAGAACCAACATCTAATTCAAAGGATTTCACTTCGACCACCAACAACTTCTTTGAGCGACAATTAGCGGTGTTATTCCAAGGGATCTTATGGAAGTCACACCACTTCCTAGTATCTTTATTTGTCTTTCCATTGTCCTTCTTTTCTTGTGTTTTGAACTGGTTGCCCTAATACTGTCCATATTTTCTCTCTCCTTTTTTCTGTGGGTTGGGGTGGCCCCTTCCTGGATTTTGCTGTGAGGGGTTCCCAGGCCCAAATTGTCGCGTCTTTTGTTTGAGCTTCTGCTCGATTTTGAAGGCATATTGGTAGGCCACGCCCAAGGACAAGATTTCTAGAAATTCCATTTAGGTATTGATGTATATATGAAGAGTACCGTGATACTTGAGCACCATATGTCACTATGAATCTTTGATACCCAACTTGGTGCACAAGTTATGGAAGATATTTGTGAACTTTGGCACTACTTGGTCTCTTTCTTTTCGCAGTGTGGTGAAATTGGTATACAAGTCATCATAACTTCCAACAGGGTAGTATTGTTCCTTAATATCTTCCTTGAAGGATTCCCAAGTGGTCACGACTATAAATAATGAGGGTTCCTTTGTTTCCTTTTGCTCATAGAAAGTTTCCCACCAATCTTTCACACGGGGAACGACTTTGAGGAGTGCAAAAGTAATATTTTCTGTATTTGAAAAGTTATGGACAGAAAAATACTCTTCTAGTAGATTCAACCACTTGTATACAACATATGCATATACCTGATATTCATAGGAATGTCGAAGTTGATTTGTACCTTGAAGGGGGTGGCACCTCCGATCGAGGAAGATATGTCGCCTGTTGGTAGCTGCCGAAGGATTTGTGTGAAACTATCCATCATCTCGTTCCTCTGTTGCGTGAGGGATTCCTCAAGAAACATTTTGAAAGGATCTCCTGTGCCATCATATTTATTTTCTCCTGCCATGAGAGGTCTCTTGGGCATGTGAGAGGTTTTTTTCTTAAGAGAAACAAGCTCGAGACCCAGTTCTTTGTACCCTAACCTCGTTGGGGACATGCATTAAGATGACAAGGAGTAGACCGCTTTGATACCACTAATATGGATTTTATGAGAATAACAAAATGAATACAAATCATTAAAATATTCTTAACAAAGAATAATAGAGATACAGTAAAATTGGTTTTCTATTCAATAAGGAAATAAGTTGAAACTGTAAAATGCAGCAGAAAACAAGCTTGCTGAAATGGTGGCGACTTATCTCTGAGAAGAGATGTGATGACTG
Organism: Picea mariana; assembly: GCA_032191745.1. NCBI lineage: Eukaryota > Viridiplantae > Streptophyta > Pinopsida > Pinales > Pinaceae > Picea > Picea mariana. The sequence goes on from JASDQU010309166.1 coordinate 22,953, forward strand.
CGCTCATTTGCAAGAAGATGATTTACCATGAGGCTTTGAAGGCCTTTTTACAATAAATAGTAATTTCAAAAACCCTAGACATACAAAAACCTAACCCTAGGGGATTAAGCGCCAAAATTCATGTGGGCCCCGTTTGGGTAAGTTAGTATGTCAACTACCAGAGGTAGTAACTTTTTCATACGATATTCATTTTAGGCACACGGTATCCCATTGGAAAGGTATTTTCAAGGAGATTCATTTTTGGGGCTCAATCAGATCCTTCATCTATCATTAAGAAGATTTGTCCTGAAAAACCTTCATTTAGTCCCTCAAAATGGCTCCATAAGTTAAAAATTGCTAAAAATAATAAATTCCCAAAATTTCCAGAAAACTGTTTTGAGATAGTTGGAAAAGATGGGTGGCCACTAATATCCACATAGATCAACCCTTGTTACATGAGGCCCCACATGAGGATAGTCTTGGTCCCATGAGGAAAAGATAGATCTAGAGGAGGATGCTTGTACCAGGTTGCTGAGACTGAGGAAGGTCTGCAGGTCTATAACACAGTGCACCAGGTCAACTACAAGTTTAAAGGTATGTGTATATGCATGTTTTGAGCATTACATTTTGGTGATGTTATGGTGCATGATTGAGGCATATTGTTGAGACATTGACATATCTTGGATACTTGGCATATGGTTTACTGTATGGTATATGCTTGAGGCATATCTTGGATGCATTGGAATATATATTTGGCACATGTTTTATGGATTATGGTTGAAACATATCATAAGTGATATGATACATATTTGAGTTACATGTTTTGGTACATGGTTGATGCATGATATGGTACAAGTTTTTGTACATGCTATGGTACATGTGTTGGTATGCTCTTGATGCATGATATGGTACAGTTCTTTGGTACATGGTTGATGCATGGTATGGTACATGTTTTTGTAAATGGTATTGTATAGGGGTTGGTACATGGGTGATGCATGATATGGTATAGGTCTTTGGTATATGTTTTGGTACATGGTTGAGACACACATGTTGTTTATGGTATATTAGTTACAATGTAAGAGACAATGGAAATTATAGGTTGATGTGACAGTGATAGGTTGATGTGATAGTGAAAGTGACAGTGATAGGTTGATGTATCAGTGACAGTCACAGTGACAATTTGATCAGTGGTAGTGACATTTTGAGTCTACACTTGTATTTCAGGACGATAGGATGGGGTACAAAAAGGGGGTTGTAGCCTCCTTCCGGTTAGTGCGAGACAACACAGGGAGTTGGATATTCCTTTAGGTTGGATATTGCAAATGAGGGGGTTGTAGTCTCCTTCTAGTTGGAGCCAGAGAATAAAGGGATTTGGAGCTTCCTTCAGGTTGGAGACTGTATACTAGGGGATTGGAGACTCCTTCTATTTGTAGCTAGAGAATTCAGGGGTTTGTATCTTCCTTCTATTTGTAGCTAGAGAATTCAGGGAGTTGTAGCTTCCTTCAGGTTGGAGCCTCCTTCTATTTGGTTTTGGAGAATTAAGAAGTTGGTTCTTCCTATGTATGTAATATTGATATATATAAGAATTCATTTCACAATTTTCTCCCATTTGAGTTTCAACGTAAATTCTAGTGTATTGTGTATATGATGTGATATTGTTGAATGGTACTGCTTATAGTTATATGCTCATGACATATTGACTACAATCATAAATGATATACTACATATAAAGTTGAAGTTTATTGTGATTGAAAGTGGTAAAAAGTGCTCATACTAATTCACCCCCCCCTCTTAGTATTCCAACAATTGGTATCAGAGCAGGTCCTTCAACAAAACAGTCTAACTACTAGAAGGAAGATCATTTAGTATGATAATATTGGAGTACCACAGTTTGATGGTTATAATGGTTAGAGCTATGAGATATGGAGAAACAATATGAAAGTATTTATAGGAGCACAGGGGTATGATGTTTGGTACTCATTTTTTACAGGATGCACTGGTTCAAAGAAACCGAAGACTGCAGCCAAGAAGTAATTAAAAAGAAACAAAAAAATAGCAATGGATTTCATCCTGGAAGGATTACTTGATCTTATAAAAGACAAAGTGGGACAATGTTCATCAACCAAAGAACTTTGGGATAAGATACATAATCTATAATTTTAGGAGTCCCATTATATCACATATCTAGAGCATGCTAATCAGAATAAAGAAGATGGTGAACCAAAATGAGAAGAAACATGCTCTTCATGTCAGACAGATTCAGAAGAAGAAGATTTTGAAGAAGGCATAGTATATCTTGAAGCAAAATTAATCAAAACTTTAGACGAAGTGATGAAAGAAAGAAGGAAGAACAAGCCACTCAAGGAAGTATTGATCGAGCTAAAGAATGGATCTCAAAATACAAAATATGAAGAAGTTCAATAGATGATTAAAAACCTAAAAGTCTAAGTAGAAGAATCCATAAGGATTGAAGAAACATGAAAAATTTTGTTGGAAGAAAATAAGTTTTTGGAAGCTGAAATAGTAGCACAAATAAATGAAGAAGAGAAGAGAGAAAATATTTTAATTAGCCATATCAAGGAAAGATACGAGGACTTAAATAATATTGAAGCATAATTCAATCAACAAGAAAGAAGACTTGAATAAGAAATTTTCTCCTTAAAGACCCAACTTGAATAAGAAAAGAGAAGGGAAGAAGTCATGAAGATATAGATGATGAAGAAAGAAGAATATTGTGAGAATATTGAAGAAGTTGTCCCATTAATAATTAAAGTTGTTAAGCTCAACAAGAACATGGAAGAGAAATGAAACTACACATCACCAATAAAAAAAGTTGAAGAAAAATGTTATAGGTTACTAGAAAATAAGAATGAAGAGAAGGCTAAGAGTTACACAGAAATCATCAAAGGTTCCATCAAGAAAGAAGAACCATCAAAGGAGAAGATTCCAGAAATGAAGAAGAATCAAGAAGAAAATTACAAAAGAGATGGATATCAAATAATACCTTCCACTTCTAGGTATCAAATAATCTTCAATCATTGTGAAGGAAACAACATAAGAGAAGATCGTGATCAACCAATGCATGAATTCATAAATACTACATCACAAAGAAGATCATTTACTTCCAGGTATCAAATTTTATTTTATGGTCATTGGTTTACTTGTAATAACTTTGGACATAAATTTGTAGATTGTAGAGCTTATGGAAGAAGTGTTCAAACACGAGATGCTTATGTGGCACCATGTAATATTGAATGTTACAAATTCCATAACTATGGATGTTGGAGTTACTTCAAACACACCTAGGATTTATTTTTCCTAAGGTTTTTTCTTTTTTATTAGTCATAATTAGTCATTATCCAATCTCCTATATTTTAGGGGAGAATATTCCACCTGGAGAATATTCTCTTTCAGTTGACACTTCCGTTTAACTAGTTGAGTTGAGTTTAGATGTTGCATTGGTTTTATCACCATGCAAAATTGGGATCATCACCATGATAATTCGACCTTTCCTTGGGGTCATCAACAAGCTGGTACATTACCCTTGATTCCCTGAGTTAACTCCTCACTACTCTATGTTCAGTAAGTTAATTGAAGACTAGTTGACTAGTTAACTCAACTAGGTGGAAGTTCACTCCCATAATTGCCTGAGAGACTAGACTAGGTGGTAGTTCACTCCTGTAACTGCTGGTGTGTGTCGATATCACTCTAGACCACCACTATGAATCATGGGTTCTCCTCCAGTGTGCACTCACCGAGTTATACATAGTATATCATGTGTAAATTATTCATTATTCAAACGGTTAATGAGAATTCTTTCATTCTTTCTCTCCTTCTTCTTCTTTCTCAAATTATCTATGAAAATGTGTGTATTATTGTTTATATAGATATATTATGTGTAGGTTCTACACATTTACATGGTATTATAGATGATGGACTACTAATCAAAATCTACACCAAAATATTTTGCAGGTACACAAGATTGAAGACATCCGAAAGATGGAAATCCAAAAAGAATTCATTCTTACACCTTAAAACTATTTTTCATGGAAGGAGAAAATATCCATACATATTCGAACCAAAGGTTTGTAAAGGTTAACCTTGAATACAGATACAAAACCGACATCATCCATAGAAAAATCCAAGTACTTAAATCGCATGGATGAGGCACTCGAAACAATTTGCAGTCTTATATCTCTTGATCTTCTTTTTCATATATCTTCCTGTAAAACTCCCAATGAAGCTTGGACCACCTTGGAAGGGATATTTGGTAAATAGGGTGAGATGAGGGGACACATGTTGGAGGTGGAGCTTCTCACATTGGATCCAAAAATCTTCAACAATATCCAATATTTCTTTACAAAATTCAAGGATTTACTATCTCAACTCAAAGCTTGAGGGGTTGATAAATCGAAGGAGGAGAAACAAATGGTTCTCACTATTCCCTCCAATATTGGTCCCTAATTCTTTGTATTCATATCCACATTTTTTTATGTCAGATTATCTTCTGGATCCAATTGGAAGATGCCTTCTCTTGAGGACTTTATCGAATCCCTAACACAAGAACAAACCAAGCTCATCAACATGCGCACAATCAAAGGCCCAAGGGAACATGCACTCACTGTGAATGATGGAAGCCACAAATATCAGAAATATAATTATAAAGATAAATGGAAAGATTGTGCACATCCGAAAAAAGAAGGGTACACAAAACCCTTCACCGATGCCTCCGGATCCAAAGGGAAAAAGGGAAGAAAAAGGGAGAAATGCACGTACTGTCACAAAGGATTCCGTTCAGAATCCACATGCCTGCAAAAGAAAATAGATCCAATGTCTCAAATACTTAATAAAATCAACCTTGGATATCGCATCTCTGAGGGTGCCAAGAAGAATAAGCCAGAAGATCTGAATTCCAAGAAAGGCAATTCTAACCATGCCTTGATTACCATCAACTCCTCTCCCTATGCTTGGATCGTTGACTCAGGAGCATCACATCACATGGATCTCTCAAAATAAGTATATTATTCTTTGGATGCATGTAAAGGTCCTCCTATTCTGATGGGGGACAACTCTTTTGTCAAATTCACCGACAAAAGGAAGGATTGAACTCACCAACGAAATGTTCGAGAATGGGTTGCACATTACCAAACTTTCTGTCAACCTTCTCTCCATGTATCAGATGACGAATTCTGACACTAGAAAGAAATTCATATTCAATCCAAATTCTGTGGACATCTATGACATGAAAACCAACTCTAGGGTTGCTACCGGTGAGGTAAATCATCAGTCTAGATTGCATACATTTTCTGAAACCATTGAACCTGATTCTGCTTTACTGCTTACTCATGCTAATGAAAGTAGTAGGATATGGCACGAAAGGTTTGGACATTTGAATTTTAGATACATGCAATGGATTAGCAAGAAAAAATTGGTTGATGGTCTACCAAACATCCATTTCTCCAAGGGAGTATGTGAGGGATGTGTTCTCGGAAAACACCCTCAAGAGAAATTTGACAAGGGAAAGTCTCAAAGAGCCTCCACACCTTTAGATCTGATCCATAGTGACCTCATGGGTCCTTTTCTGCATCCATCGATCAACAAAGTGAGGTTTGTTCTCATTTTTGTTGATGATTTCTCACGTTTTACATGGATCTACTTTCTCAGGAAAAAATCTGAGGTCTTTGAACACCTCAAAGACTTCAAAGCCCTAGTTGAGACACAGTCTGGAAAAAAGATCAAATTCCTCTGAACTTATAACTAGGGAGAGTATGTAAATCATGAGATCCATAATCTTTTCCATGAGGCAGGGATTTAGTTGCAACACACACTTCCCTATACTCCACAACAAAACATAGTTGTTGAGTGGAAAGAAATATCTCTAAAGGAGATGGCATCTTGCATGTTGCACGAAAAGTCACTACCATAGAGACTATGGGACGAAGCACTTAATTATGAAACATACATCCAAAATATATCTACCCATATATCTGTCAAGGATAAGAACCCCTACAAGGCTTGGAGAGGCCTCAAAACGTAAGTGACCCACTTTCGCATTTTTGGTTCACATGCATGGGCCCAGATTCCCTTTGAAAGGAGGAAGGCTCTTGATCCACAAAGCAATGAGTGCATTTTTGTTGGCTACCCTGACGGTGTGAAGGGATATAGGATTATTGATCTTTCCTCAGATCGGATCATCATTGAGCGAAGTTTCCAATTTGAGGAAAGTGTCTCACATGCACCTTAGTAGTTGCATGCAGGAAACTTCATTATTCCACCTATCCGAGATGATGAGAATGCACATACTGACTCTTCTTCAGATGAGAGTTCTAATTCAGAGGAATCTGATGATTCAGATTCAATAGAGTTGGATGCAGAGTCAGAGCATCTAGATGTAGTTGCAGAGCCAGAGCAGAGGCCTAAGTGGACACAGACTACTCTTCAGGTTGCAGGGGATTGCGTTGGTGATCTAGCCGATACTAGGAGGACTTGATATGATTTCGAGGAGCCTCATGTTGCACTCACTTCCACTCAACCATTGCACTCCAAACATATTTTCTTGGTTTAGTCTTTAGATCCATAGTCTTATGGGGCGGCTGCTGGAAATCCATTTTGGGAATCCACCATGCAGTAGTACAACTCCCTCCTCGAGAACCAGACTTGGGATCTAGTTCCCCTTCCTTATGGGAGGAAACTTGTCAGATGAAAATGGGTCTACAGGACCAAGAGAGAAGTGGATGGACATATTAGTAGATACAAAGCCAGGCTTGTCGCCAAAGGATTTCATCAGGTTCATCGTATTGACTATGATGAGACCTTTGCTCCAATAGTGAATATGGATTCCATAAGCTTGTCACTTGCCATTGCAACAACCAAGGGATGGGAAGTCCATCAGATGGACATGAAGAATGCATTTCTTCATGGTGATCTCTCTAAGGAGATCTACATGCAGTAGCCCCAGGGATTTATGAAGTACTCATATTTGGTAGGTTGACTAAAGAAGTCCCTTTATGGCGTCAAGCACGCTCCGAGGGCATGGTATGCCAAGATGGACTCATACATGCTGTCAGAGAACCTTGTACGTTGTAAATTAGACCCGAATGTCTACATGCTTCTGACGACTGATTCACCGCTACTTTTAGTTCTGTATGTTGATGATCTGTTGATTATCGGTTTCTCGACTTCATCGATTGCTGCAGTCAATAGGATTCTACATGAAAGGTTTTTTATGATGGACATGGGTCCGCTACACTTCTTCCTTGGACTCAAGATCAATCAGGATGCATCATGCATCAAACTTTCTCAGGTGAAGTATGCATGAGAACTCTTTGAGAGATTTCACATGACAGACTGCAAGTCTGCTCTGACTCCTTTCCTATCAGGATTCAAACTTGAGGATGGCGGGGAGACTCCACTGGTTGACAGCACAATATACAGACAACTAGTGGGGAGCTTGTTGTATCTCACACAGTCCATACCAGACCTCTCATATGTAGTTGGCTCAGTTTCCAGGTTCATGTAGGAGCCGCATGAGCTACATTGGAAGGTTGCAAAGTGTATCCTTTTATACGTTAGGCACCATCACCTTTGGGATCCATTATGCAATAGAATCTACATTAGATCTCATCGGGT
>JASDQU010309166.1:52989-78188 GCA_032191745.1 Picea mariana
GTGCAGGGACAAACGTCGGTTAAAAGGTACTTCTGTTACTCTTCCTTCTCATGCATTAGGCTTAGATAGATTCGAAAGAAATTCAGTGTCCATGATAAGCACTTTTCTGTCTAGGGTTAAGGTCAAACCTTAGAGGTCGATCTACTTGTCCGCAGGCAGATTTTCCTACAACACCAAGCTAGGTTTGTTCTTCCAAAACTGTCCACCAACTAGGTCCTGCAAAGATAAATAAGCACACCATCTAAGGATCTAAAGTCATAACAACATGATAAGTGAATCCAATCAATAAATGATCCCCCTAAGCATGTGCATCAAATATCATTATGTCAAACAATTAAGTGCTCAATGACATTATGCGACTTGTCAAGCTTGAATATGGGAGGGTTGATGAGGTGTCCTATTGGGTAGATCTTTCCCTAGGTCAAGGAGAGTTTCCAAGATATCCCTCTCTAAGCCATGTAAAATGGGTGAAGTGTTTAGGGTCAAGACTCAATGGGCATAGGTCTCATGACATACAATAGGTCATAGTGTCTCATTCATGGGTTCTTTTCTAGAGGGTGTGTGATACCTTCGTCCAAAATGAACTTTTTCCAAGCCTAGTATTTTTCCATTCTTTCATAAATTTAAGGAAATGTTGAAGGCCAATGCCTTGGCATGATGTCCATATAATGGCAATGTCACCCACAAAGACCTAGTGGAAATGAGAAGGTTGGCTCGTGATGAGACCCCCTTTCTCTTAACCATGAAACTGAGAGTCATTACCCTGGCTTAGTGACCAGATGATGGTAATGTCATACCACTATATATTCATGGACATGATAGGTTGAATCATGATGAGACCTCCTATCCTCCAAATTAACCTTTTAATCATTCTTAATCATATTTTATTGTGGGACCCCCTTTTCTCAAATATAAGTGTTTCATTTATTTCTTGGGTGATCCCTGGGCAAAGCCTATAGAAGGTTCATACATAGGATTTTAATTTTTACCCAACATCAATCCCTCTGGGCCTTCAATCCCTTCTTCCCATATAATGAGGGAAAACCCTTTCTTGGGTCAATACACCCTAAAATTCCAAGAGATAAGGAACTGGGGGGAAATAATGATGGAAAGTGGTAAGTATGGTTGGGAACAGTACGATGGTTCTTAAAGGGAGTTCCTAGTATCAAATCCATCCCCAAGGAATACCACTTACTAGGGCACAATGTCAACCACCAAGGTGAAGCAGGGAAAAATGTTGGACAACTGAGAGGGGGGGGGGTGAATCATTTGTTACAGTTCTTAAACAATTATACTTATTTTAAACTCTTTACAGAGCATTCAATGATAATCACAATAATGAAGGAAGGTATGCAATATAATATTCAACATCAATCACACACATGAAATACACAGAGACAGATATTTCCTGAGGAAACCCATAAAGGGAAAAAACTCTTCTTCTTGATATGATAAGTAATATTTATTTTCTATACATTATCATTCTTATGAGAACCAAATCATTGTGAGGTTACCACCTATGTTTTGCAGGCTAGAACTTGCTGAGAGCACCAACTCTCTGGTTTCTCTAGCACCCGCTAGAAGGAAGCACCAACTCCCTGGTTTCTCTAGCACCCAATATAAGGAAGCACCAAATCCCTAAGTGTTCCAGCACCAACTAGATGGAAGAAACAACTTACAGTCACACAGACACCGACCTGTATAACAGAGAACAATATTTCTCCCTTGCACCACCTTGCCACCTTGGTTTCTCTAGCTGCAACCAAATGGAAGCTACAACTCCCTGTGTTCAAGCACCCACTTAAAACTATGAGGAAAAAAATACTCCCTAGCACCTTCCTACCACCCTGAAATATAAATCTTTTCTTTCTTGAATTTATCACAATGATACAACATTTATATATGGCTTACTAGTCTCATCATTATTCTTCTACACTGCTCTGCTCTGCCTACATCAGTGTATCTTTCCTCCCGTCTACTGCACTTTCTGTTCTTCTCTCAGATATGCATTTATGTTAATTTCTTCTTATGTGCTTTATGCTTTGTGTATTATTTCCATTCTATGCACCACACGTCTTCTGTGCGCTTCATCTCCTGCACATAGCATGCTTCTACCCACATGAAAAACACTCAATAGCAACCCACCCCTATTCTTTGTTTTGCATCTCTTTATGATTCCTATTCCTCTCCCAGATCCTACATGCAACTCATCATCTTCTTTGGCATTTATACTGAGTCTGTTCGTCATTCGTGACTTATCCTGAGATTCTCTGCCTTCTTTGGTAGTGTGACTCTTCGTCTTCTCTGTCACAGTCAATATTTATCCTCTCTGTTGTAGTTACAGTATTCGATGGTTTTCATCTATCAATCATCTCTATGATGAGTTTTCATTCCACTGGAAGTTACCTTGACACTCTTCAGCTTCTTTGGCGATCACTCTCTAGATCTTTGAGTTCTCTAGTAGATGCAATCAGTGATTTTTTGCAGTTACAATCAGTCTGTCTCTTAGCAGTTATTGAGATAACCTCTGTGTGCTCATGTATTTGGCGTCTTTTTCCCTTTTTGATAAATCTACACAGTGGGTGCTAGGTTTTTTGTCTAAGCCCCCTCATTTCACATGACCATCAGTGGTGACCATACGCCTAACCAACAATCATTTCATGATTTCTCATTTTAGGTGATCAACTGCGAGTCACCTCGATTTTCCCAACTCACGAAACTCCGAGGTGGAGCCTAGCACTGCTATCTCCTTCCCTTCTCTTCCACTGGTGTGACCATTGGCTATGACCATATCCCTATTTGAAAAGGCATTTCACGATTTTGACGATCTCCATTGTAAGTGCTAGCGACGTGCTAGCTCCTCCATTAACCTTCATAAATGTGACCACTAGCTGTGACCAGGGGCCAAGCAAGAGAAGTGCTTCATGATTTATCATATCACGAAATCCTGCTATGAGTTTCCTTGAAACTCCCAACTCACGAAACTCTGAAATGATTCATATTGGATCAACGGTCGAGATCTCTCCCTTTGATCAATGGCTACGATCGTTTCACGACTTCGCATATCGCGAGTTCCTACAACTCTCACCTTTGACTTCTCCATCTCGTGCATCAACGAAATGCTTATCTCTTGCCACGTGTCCTCTGGATCCAACGATCCATATCATTTCGTGACTTCGCATTTCACGGAGTTGGAGGATGGATCTCGGTCATTATCCTCTTTGCAGTTGTATTGGATCCAACGGTTTCTAATCCTTCATGCTCCAATCTAACGATTGAGGTCTAGTATCCTCCTCTGCATTCTCCTCCTATATGGAATCTGATATGACGGACATTGGGTATTCGCGATTGGTGATGCAATGGCCATTGTCGCTCCTCCTCTTGATTTTTGGCTTCCTCAAATATCTAAGTGTCAAAGGCCACGACCTTTGATCCTTTTTCATGCCTTTATGTATGGGATCATGTCTGCACATCATAGAATGCTATCTCTACTGAGATTTGGAAAAGTTTACCCTCGACCCTGGCGCACACTTGTGCTCTACATGCAACACTACACTATCTGCATGCAACTCTGCACTATCTCTTCTAAGCTTCTCGAGCTTGCTCATCCATGTCTTCCCAAAAGACTTCTGGTGCCCACCTGGCACATTCTTCCTTTCTCATATTATGGTCTCTTGAGCTTTGGTTCATTGTTTTTCTCACCTATAAAAATTCCATCGTCAATGTTGTTCTTGCCATCAATGACAAACACACTCTACCTGTAAACATGCTAACAAAAAGGGCATAATTTCCAAGAATATATCATGAAATCTAGAGAAATCTAAGATACAACATACTTAAATTCCTTAAATATTGAAACGATTCTCACCACAATACCGACTTGTACCTCATGGAGCAAGTCCCACTTCCTTCTGGAGGCCAATTGATGTGGTGGATGCCATCTGGAAAAAGAGTATTGCTAGTCACATAGTATATTGACACTCCATATATGAAAACTGAGGGCCTCGAGACACAATCTCCTTATTTATCCACAAAATGGGGATAATTGGCCCCTACTAAATGTTTTTTTGCCGAAACACTCCTATTCGACTTTTATTATTATTGAGAATTTGGAAATTCCTCCACTACAAAAGTATTCAAGGTAGAGTATAATTGGCCACACCATTATTTGTGACCTAGTCCATTGGATTCCTCTTTTCATTCTTTTCACAGTGGTACCCTTCACTTTTAAGCCTTTTTTCCCCCCGTGGACCCAACCCTTTCTAGGACACCATTATTTGAGACCTATCCCATTGGATTCCTATCTTTTTATTGATCACGCTGGTATCGATCTATTTTTGTGGCCTAAATTTCCATCCCTATAACTCACCTTCTACCCAATTCTCCACCGTGCCTACCACCCACTCTCAGAGCCACAAAGACATGGACTCTAGGACATCATTCTAAGAGGAGAAAATTACCTCCATGCACAATGAATTCCAAGCTTCCATAACCCATCAACTCGAGACTATGATGCAACTCCTCAACGTTAAGAATCTTTAGCACAACCCTGCTGACCTGCATTCTTCTGAGTATGAGCATACTCAGTCATCCCACTCCCCTTGGGGTTCTACACACTCTTGGAATAATGTTCCCAAAGTTGATATGCATAAATTTGATGGATCCAACCCATTGATGGGTAAACTATCTGTACTAATTTCCCTCAATTAAATTTTCAACCTAGGGTAAGTAAACTTAGAGTTGTGGCAGAGTATGAGCCAAGGAAGAAAATAAAGCTAACATAAAGATTAACTAGCTAAGGAGATGGTTTACCCTAGGGATCAACACTCTTTCAATTTACAATTCTAATTTAAAAAGAAAACTTTTAAAATATATTTAAACATCATATTCTATGTTACATATACAAATAAACCTTTAACTAATGATATTTAAGCAATCTAGGACTACAAACTATTTAATCTATCTATGAATAAGCAAATAACAAATAATCTTTCTTTGAACTATTTAATCTATCTCTAAATGAATAAGCAATATATGAATAAGCAAATAATCTGTCAGAACTATCTTTACAAGTGAAATCTATTTAAAGTAAAAAATCACAAATATTTCTATCTTGCAGAGAATAAACACTATTCTACCTAACTGAAAGCAAGAGAAGCAAAAACTCACAATTATTTCTATTTTGCAGAGAATAAACACTAATCTACCTAACTGAAAGCAAGATTGTTTTGACAGTATTCAAATGTGATGATTGTGTCTAATGTGGCGAATTACATCACGATGGCATCTGACCACTAATGAAAATTCAAGTGGAAATAACTCAAGGCTAACTTCTACAGAGAAATGCAGAGTATGGATATGGCGGTCTATAGAAAGTTTTTCCATCATAAAAGAAACATTAGATGTTCTTGGAATACATATGATCTAAAAACATTGTGCATAAGAGATTCAATAATCAATCATTAGCTTTATCAAACTAATACTGGAAAATATTTTGTTCAGAATCAATAATTCAAGAAAACCTACAAACTCATAACTAATACTAATTAGAAATCATAATTCAAATTCATAACTAGGATCTCATTAAAAATCATAACTTAAAATTAACTAAGCTACCATTGAATATCATCACTCAAAATCACCTTCTATCTTATCATGTTGATGCTAGAAACAAGATTAACAAATTAAGAAAACCTTCAAAGAGTATTTGAAAATCAAAACTTAATAAATGAACACTATCTAAATAGCTACTTTGCAAAGTGATTTATAGATTTATGAAACAAAGAGAAAAAGTCATGATATCATAATTAACAACTTCTAAACAAGTCAACTACAACCTGCAAGCAAAGTGTTAAGAATCTAAATATAAACATGTAATCATAGACTCTGTCTAAATTGCTATTTTGCAGAGTGATTTACAACTTATGAAAAAGGGACATGATGGCATAATTAAATAGTTTATAAGTAAATAAATTACAACCCGAAATTAAAATGTTAGAAATCAAAATATAAACAAGTAAACATGGACATCCACACATGCTCTATGATACACACACAATTTAGGAAATGAGATGCAAGTTAGAAGAGATATACAATGATACGATTTTAGTAAGCAATTTGAAATTAAAGAGATATACACAATGGTATGAATTACCAAGCAATTCAAAATTGGGAAGTGATAAAATACAAATATGAAAATACAGATATATACTTATATGAAAAACTACCCAGACCACTGGTGGGCCCCCCAGAAGGTCGTGGAAATACTTCAATAGGGAAATGGAGTCACTGAATTAACGCGACATTGGTATTGATCATCAAAAACAGAGTATACAACAAAATGAAGATAATGTCTATGTGTAAAATAAAATCTGTGTCCCTCTTCATTGCATAGGAAACAATATTTAAAGAGTTATAAAAAACTTGAGAGGTTGACCACTGGAAGGGTTGACACTCTCTAAAAACAAAACATACATTAAATTCATTTAACAGAAAGCATCTTTGTCCAATATACTCATGCGCTCCACATAGCGGTCGCTCCAACCACCCAAGTCTGAATGTGTCGAGCTCCATAGCTGGAGGGAATGACTGGGCACAAAACCCATGTTCTTGATTCATCCATTGAAGCCTGATAATATTCTAACCACCAAATCCTCTGCACTCTGACTGTCGGATGGAGTGTCGGATGGAGGTCTAGACAAAGGACTAGGCGAAGGACTGGATGGAAGGCCGGATCACATTGTTTACCTATTGCAATAAAACAAGAAATGTTAGATCATTGTAATCATTCAACTAAAGATGAATTAACATAAAACCATTGAAAAATGATGATTACACATACCTCGTGTTGTTCCATGGAGAATTGATGTACAAGGCTTGATAATACCTTTAAAAATGGCTAAATAAGAGCATATAATGTATAATTTTCATATGCAAAAAGGATTTGGCCATTGGAAAAATAGTCAAAACACCAAATCAACATTTCTCCCATGACTAAGAATTTGCAGGTCCCTCGGCAAACAAAAATGGATCATCCGACCTACCAATACTCGTGAAGGAGGGGGTGGATTAGCTTTAGAATCTTATCCCTCATGCTTTGGGGACTTTGGATTAGGAATTTTGTGATGTTTCAATTGCATCCTGAGACTGTGATTGGTGGTGGTCATCTGATCAACCAATCACTGAAGAGAGTTTACTTTTTCTTGCAGGACAACATTGTCATGGTGCAAATGTCGATCCACATTTTCTCATTCTACCAATTGTTGAAGCAGCTGAGCATTTTCTTGTTGAAATTTATCAATAGTTGGGGTTTGATCAGATGACTCAAGAGAGGAAGGCTTAGGCTCCTTGATATATGAATAAGGTATATCAACTTTAGAATATGGTGTAGGCATCTAGGAGGAAGGAGTAACAATGTTTTTCTGAGGAGGACTTGGTGTAATAGGTTCATATTTGACCTCTTCATCAGGATTAGACTTCTCTACAAAAACTTTTTTAAGTATTTTATGGGGACTCTCATGGTCGGAAGACAATTGAATAGGATCTTAAGTACTTGGAGGCTTTATATTGGGCTTTCCACTCATACTTTGGGTGCTTCTTCGAAATAATTTCCCCTTGAATCAATTAGCTCCACTCCTCTTTGTACAAACTGAAGGAAAATATTGATGAAATGAATCTTGCAGATTCTTAGGTTTATAATTCATAGGTGTTGAAGTCAATGGGGAATTATTAACATGATTTTTAATTTTCTTACCAGATGAGGCTACAGGGGGATCAATAATTTTCTTATCTTTAGTATCAGATGGGGAGATAGTTTGGACTAGAGGGTTTGAAGTTTTTGGAGAGTGAGGATTAGGTGGGGTGACAACCCCTAAATGAACTGATTTCTTTCTTGTCTTAACTGTGATATGGGGATTCAAAAATTGGTAGAGGAAATCTTCCCATGTCTTACTCTGTTTTTTCAATTATGACATAACAAGCAATTTAATAACACCATGGTGAAATAAACTATTGTGAGGGTTGGAAAAAATTTTAAGGACCTTGGAAGACATCTTCTCGAGGATTTTTAGGAAATAGAAAGGAAAATTCAGGGGTTTATTGGATTGAAAATGGGCCAAAATACAGAAATGACAGCCTTTAAAAACATATTACATACCTTCACAAGTGATGAGCCTGGTAATTACAATCATAGGGTTGATTGATTCATCTTTGATCCACTCTTTCGAATACCATTTTACTCCAAAAACATTTTGGTATTCGGGCTTGAACACTCTGTTATAACTTGGACGTGGAAATTGATGGTGTTTGAACCACCGATCCCCAACCCGTGGAAATTTTGTGGCTAAGGAAATGGATTCCTCAGAAACCAAAAATACCAAAGACCCTATACGATCCAGTGTCCCATCGAAATCAAGAGAGAATTGGAGATAGACACCATCATCGTGCCACTACAGACTGTCCAGGAACGATCCCCAACCCGTGTGGAGGAATATTTCTCTACACGCTTTGAATTCTGGAATGGCCAATAGCTCAGTGTAGGAGGACGATTCATAATAGTTGGGCATAGTTATAGAGCAAGGGATGATGAGGAGGACGAAATCGGGAAGAGGGAGAGTGTGATACAACAATCATAGGATGGATAAATAGACAGGGTATGAGCAATTAGGACAGAGTACTCGTTTCTTAATGCAATTTTGATGGACATAGTTGAATCATGGGAAATATTTTCATACATGAACACCATGTGTGGTCATAATTGCACCGAGTTTGAATTTGAATGGTGTGTACCTTGGAGGTAAACAAAATCATGTCAGAATTATATCAATGTCCTAGTCTTCGACTTGGTCATTTGATCATAAAATGCATTTCTAGTTTTAATTTGATCACCAAGATGAAATTTGAAAAATACACAATTTAATTCATCTAATTTATCATTGCAATGAGCGTAATTAATTCGAGAAATCATACCTGAACGTGATCATGATCATTTACAGTGTATACATACATTATATGATCCTCCATATGGCACTCCATCTAGTCCTCTAGATGGCACTCCATCTGGTCCTCTAGATGGCACTTCATCTGATCCTCCCGCGTAAGTGGAAATTATCCCATAGTAAATGGACATTTTCCAATAGCACTTATCTTGGACAATTTTTGGTAGGCATGGTGAACAAGAGCATGGATAGGATAAGATTATCGATTTTTGATTTCCTTTTCATCGATTTGTAACAATTCAAATAATTGTTCCTCTTTTCATAAGCATGTAATACAAATGGCAGTGAGTATTTAGCAATTGTTATCAATCTGTACTTTTCACAAGGAACAATTAAGTATAAGTAGTCTCCCATTGCATAAACATAAATAAAAATGCACAACAGGTTTATAACGAACAAAGTTATGTCAATAGTATAAAACTTATCATACCAATACAAACAACTACTGATATAATAGCCCGAGATATTGTAAAAACAATATGACATAATTTTGACAGAGATTCTACTTCCTCTTCTCATGGCTTGTAATACAGATGGCAGTGTTTATCATTTTTCAGCTCAGGAAACCCCTCCCCCACTCCTAAGTATTGTGACACCTCACAATCAAATATATAGGAAATCATTCAATTCTCCCAATAGCCTAACATTTACAGTTTTCCAAGTGTAGAGATAAATTTCACACATTAGTCTGACAAGATGGTTTAAATATGGCCCCTCCTGTAGGACAAAAAAATCCTACATATAGTTAAGAACTGGTAGACGAGAGAGTCTTAGGATTGTCTTAAGTTAGTTCCCAATGGAAGATTGATGGAGTTCATTTACCTTTTCTTAACCATGCATACTTCTTTTCTTCTTTTCCTACAAGTAATGATGTACATTAGGGCAGGTTTTAATATTTAGAAATTTTATTTATTGTTTGTCAGATCATCACCCTCGCTAGGTAGAATGCCCTGCTGCCAACAAGCTTGTTTAGTACTCTGATGGGTTTACCTAGTTATACCATAGGTCAGTACCCGCTACTAGTAGACCTGTTCAGTATCCCGATGGGTTATCCTCTTACACCCTTTTACAACAGAGACTGGTCCACTATCTTTTAAGATTTGTGTATAAAGATTGATTTTTTCAAGAAGATGGGGAGGAAGCTCATTTTTATTTTTTTTTGGACTAGGATGGTATTTAAGTAAGAGGATGACTCTTCTTTATGTATTCCTTATAGATTGTCCTGATGTAGGGGATATTTAAGTGGGAATAGCCAATCTAAAAATAAGGTATAATCAAGTATTTTTAGTGCGTAGTGGATGGTACCATTGGAAAAGAACATACATATATCTCCAGTCCCTACTCACTTTCTTCTTTTTTGAATTTATATTGATGTTTCCATAGTTAACCGCTAATCAGAACTTTTGGCCAATCTTTCATAAAGATACTTTACTCACCTACTCAGGGTTCTAGGGGAAATTGTACTATTAACCTCTAGGTTTGATAAGACAAGGTGTCACTTCCTTATATCCTCTAATGGTGGAGGTTATGAGAAACTTCCATGAAAGATGACTTGAGAGAAAGGAAGATATAAATCTTGTAAAAATGGATAATTGAAAACAGACAATTTCTAACCATAATAAAAGGTCATTATCCAATTGGTGCTTAAGCTGACAACAGAGTTCATATATAGCAACATCTTATTCCGAAGTAAAATACTTCCCTTTTTGTCTTCTTGGAGTTGTCCACTTGTGGTTAAATGAACACCTACAAAAATCTCTAAAATTGTTTAATAGTATAAAACACACTTTAAAATATTTACATATGTACAATCATAAATAAAAAAGTTTCAGGAACAGGGGGATGGAGAAGAAACTTCCCCATCCACCAAGGTCAATGCCTTGTCGGATGACATGACCTATAGAAAATCTTCTTTGGAAGTGGGTCTGTGGTAAAGTTTAATTCGGTGTCCATTCACTACGAAAGAGACTTGTCCATCATCAATTGTTTTTATCTTAATAGCTCCATTATCATACATGGTAACTACCTCATAAGGACCCAACCATCGAGTGGTAAGTTTGCCTTTAAAATTTTTGAATAAAGAATCAAACAACAAATCCCAATCACCAGGTTGAAATTCTTTCTTTTTGATAAATTTATCACGTCACTTGCTCCTCTGGTCTTGAACTAAAATTGTCCGTTGGATACCATCTTGTCTAATCTCATCCAATTCGTTCAATTGTAGGGCTCATTGTTTTAGGGGCTAAATTTCACTCATGGGCTAATTTTCCATGGTTTTTCCAAAACCGAGATTCACTATTTTAGAAATGATTCACCCAAATTCTATAGGATAAAATTATTCTACCTTAAAAATCGCCAAAATTTTATAAAACTATATAAAATCCTTAGAAATTTGAATATTTTTACAAAAATATTGCCAATCATTTATAGTTGGCATATGAAGGATTAGTAAGATTCGCCATGGTTTCTACATTTTAAAATAAATTTCCATCCTTAAAATCATCCCTGGTTTTTGTGCCTCATCTAAGTCTAATCCCAATTGTGTATCAATATGGAAAGTCCTTACTTGGAATTCAATTGGTATAAGTACTTGTTTTCCATAAACTAGTGCATATGGGGTATGCCCAGTGGTGTTTCTCTAGGTGGTACGATATTCCCACAAAGCCTATGGAAGTCTATCAGCCCAATCTCTATGGTGTAATTGGACATTTTTGGTTAATATAGTTCCCAATACTTTGTTTTTTGGCTCTACTTAACCATTATCTTGTGGGTGATATGGAGAAGACCTACGATGCTTTATCCCATATTTTTTCGTTAATTCCTTCATCAGCTTAGAAGTGAATTGTGTACCATGGTCTGTGACAATATATCGAGGAACACCAAAGTGGGTAAATATATCTTCATAAATGAATTCAACAACATATTTTTTAGTAGCCCTAAACAAGGATTTTTCCTCTACCCACTTGGTGACATAATCTGTGCAAACCAGAGTATAATTCTTCTTATGAGACATGGGATAAATTGGTCCTACAAAATCAAGGGCCCATTTCTCAAAAAGGTTCTATCATAACTTGGTCACATAAGGGAATTTCATCAACTGATGTGGGTCTTCCTACCTTCTGACAGCTATTGCAACTTCTCACATATTTGGCAGTATCCTTAAAAATTCTAGGCCAATAGTAACCTGAATGTAAAACCTTATATGTTGTATGTTTATAGGAAAAATTTCCACCACATGGTCCATCATGAAATATTCATAGGATCTCTGGTATCTCATCTTCTTGGACACATCTATGAATAATAAAGTCTGGTCCAGTATGAAAAAGTTCATGGCCAACCCAGGAGTAGTTAGCACTTTGCACTATAATTCGACGCTTTTCATGAGGTGACAAATGAGCTGGTAACTTCATAGTAGTCAAATAATTTTCCATGTCTTCAAACCATGGAGTGTTTACAGAGATGGAAAAGAGATTCTCATATGGAAAACTGTCATCAAAAGGAATACTATCACCCTCATGATTAATGCACAAGAAAAAATCAACTACTAAGTTCTCTTTTGCAGGTCAGTCAAGGACGGTAATATTGAACTCTTGTAATAACGGGAGCCACCTAGTTACTCGACCATTGGTAATGGGTTTATTCATGAGAAATATAATGGCAGAGTCATATGTATGTACAAATACCTCATATCCTGTGATATAATGGAGAAAATTATTGATGGCATGGACAACTGCCAAGAATTCCTTTTCGATGACTATATAGTTTAACTCGGCAGGGTACAAGTTCTTACTCACAAAGTGAATGGAGTAGTATTGTTGGTATTATTTTTGTCCTAATACTCCTCCTATTGCAGTATTGGAGGCATCAGTGGATATGTGAAATGGAAGGGCCCAATTGGGTCCCTTAAGAACTGGTGCCACAGATAATTTAGCTCTTAGAGTTTAAAAGGCGGTTTGACAATGGTGAGTCCAAGGAAATTCAACATCTTTTGTAAGCAATCCAAACATTGGTGCAAAAATCTTTGTAAAATTCTCAATAAATCGTTGGCAGTATCCGACATGTCCAAGAAATATTCTTACCTCTTTTTGAGTCTTTGAAGGTGGAAGTTTGATGATTACCTCAATCTTAGCAGGATCCACTTTAATCCCTTCAGATGAAACATGATTCCCTAAAACTACTCCTTCAATTAATAACATTTTACACTTTTCATGAATTAAGGATAGATTCATTTCTTAACATCTGATAAGGAATTTATTCATATTATCTAGGGCTTCCTGATAAGTATTACCATATACTATAAAATTGTCCATATATACTTCCACACAGTCATGAATGAGGTCAATAAATATCCCTAATACTACTCGTTGAAATGTGTCAGGAACATTACACAAACCAAATGGTAAGACCCTATAGGCATAGGTTCCCCAAGGAAAAGTGAAAGTAGTGTTTCCCTGATCCTTAGGTGCTATGAGAATTTGGTTGTATCTGCTATATCCATCTAGGAATGAAAAGTATCGCTTCCCTGATAAGGTATCCAAGAGTGGCCTTATTAAGTTCCTGAAAGTCAACACAAATTCTCCATTTTCCAGTTACTTTCTTTGGAACCACCACAAGTGGGGATACCCATTTACTGTCAAAGATTGGATAAAAAAAACTGACATTCAATAGATTTTGTATTTCTTCCTTTACTATATCCTTTAGTGTTGGATTCATCCTCCTCTGGGGTTTCCTAACAAGTGTTACTTATTCCTGGGTATATATGTGATGAATTCACGTGTCAGGGTGTATACCCTTCATATCGGTACATTCCTATGAGAATGCTCTTGATTGGTCTTTAAGGACATTTAATAATTGTTTTTGTTGATCTGCATCTAGTCCAAAATTTATATGTAGGAATTTCCCAAGACTAATCTCATAAAGCATGGTATAAGATATGGTAGATTCATCTATCTCAAAAATAAAATATGTTGAAGACAAAGTTGATGGGTCCAATTGTTATTGAAATTCTTCACCCGCAGGTAGTCAAATTGTTGAAAGGACATTCTTCATTTTTTTCTCCTGAAGTGCTCGGGAATGATCACTAGGAAACACAGGTTCTTCCCATTTCTCATTCTCGTATGGACATTTAAGACACCATAGATTCTCCATAACAGGTTGAGCTCGTGGGTATATGGTAAGATTATGTATAGAAAGTTCATTAGAGATAGTCATTTCACCTTCTCTATAGCCAATAAATGTATTGGTTGTTGCCAACCAAGGTATTCCTAAGATAATGGGATTCCCTTTAGTAGGATCCTTTGAATGAATGACAAGAAATTATATTGGATATTCCCATGATGTTAATATGACTATGATATCATCCAACATTACTTCAGGTATAACTTTTGTCTTATCTACTAATTCCAAAATAGTTGGGGTAGGTCTAAGGAGGGGTTTCATCTCTAAGTCCTCTAAGGTAGTAACAATCATAAAATTAATGGCTTCCCATAGGTCTATGAGAGTATTTCCAATGGTAACCTTATTAATGGTTATTGCTACTACGGGATTCCCTAGGTTTGAATACTTTGTGACCCTAGGTTGCTTTGATATGTATTCAAACAATTCTCGTATCAAGTGTACTATTGGAGGATATTTCTATTTCCTATTTGATTTCTTGATACACAATTCCTTTATAAACTTACTATAAATTGGAATGTCCTTTATGGCTTGTAACAGCGGAAATTTTGACACATATATTATTTAATTCATTTAAAATGTCAAATTTCGGTCGAATAGTTGGTTTCTCAATTGATAATATTTCTGGATAAGGATGCGCTTTTGTAATCTGTGAAGATTCAATTTGGGGAAGATTTTGTTCTTGGCCTTTAAGAATAATAACATTTTCCCACTTAGTTTCATATGTGGATTGTTTGAGAGTTTCATCTTCTTCTTCTTCCCGGAAGACTATTGAAGGCCTCTGTCTATCCAGAAATTTTCCCGACCTTAGTTGAATCTCATGTAATGGAACATGAGAAATAACATATGTCGGGAAGGTTTGCAACTCAACATTGTGAAGAGGTTGAGTTGGTTTTTTATTCGGGTTAGGAACCAATTGTGTTGGTAATAATGTTGGTCTTCAGGAGCTTATATTTTGAAATTGTTGGGGTTGTTGTGGAATAGGAGGTAAAGGTGGGGAAACAAAACCTGGGCAAAATTTGTTGGATGTTCAGTGGAAACTATGGGTAAGGATGAGTGGGAATAGGAATAGGTGGAACCTGAGTGTTTCCTTAGGTATGCCCTCCTCTCCATCCTTGTAGCCACGGGTGGCGTGAGGAATACTGTGGAGACCAGTTTTTCCAAATTGGTGAGTTCCACTGTTGTAGTTGTTGATAATAAGGTGGAAATTGAGGTGGTAGATCTTGGTATGTAGGCTGAATCCTAGGCTCCCATGGTCTCCTAGGTGCATAAGAATATTCCCCAGGTCCCCACTTCTATAAATGGATAACAAACCCGGTAGTGATGGGGATTTTTCAGTTGGGTGATCTTCAATACATAAGCCATAGACTGAAATATTGTCTAATGGGAATTCCATTGAGGAATGCTTCCTCCTGCACCTTGGAAAAAATATGCACATTGTTGCATTACATTCCTCATGTTTCTTATTAATATTTAAGGTGTCTAATCCAGACCGATGTCAATGGCCTCCCACCTATTCCAACTGGTTCATTTTGGAGTTTTTCTAGTTTGGCAATTTTTTTCCTAGTTTTTGGGTCCTTGACTTGCGGGGCCATTTTGAGGCCCTAAACAACGTTTTTAGGGCTCACCACAACAAAAAATGACCTTTGATAGATAACAACAGAATGTGTATTCCTCGAATAGACCTTTCCAACGGGATATTGTGCATTTAAAATGGAGATTTTATGCAAAATTTATGACCCCAGGAAGTTGATGTACTAACTTACCCAAACGGGGCCCACATGACTTTTGGCGCTTCATCTCCTAGGGTTAGGTTTTTGGATGTCTAGGGTTTTTGACATTCATGTTTATTGTAAAAATACCTCTAGAGCCTCATTGTAATCATATTCTTGTGAATGAGTGCAAACTTCACATCTCTTCTCAGAGATAAGCCGCCACTATTCCAGCAAGCTTATTTTCTGTTGCATTTTACAGTTTCAATTTATTTCCTTATTGAATACAAAATCAATTTTACTGTATCTCTATTATTCTGTGTTAAGCATATTTTAATAATTTGTATTCATTTCATTCTGCTCATAAAATATGGATCAACGGTATCAAAGCGGTCTTCTCCTTGTCATCTTAATGCGTGTCCCCAACGAGGTCAAGGTACAAAGAACTGGGTCTTGATCTTGTTTCTCTTGAGAAAAAAATCTCTCGCATGCCCAAACTACCTCTCATGGTAGGAGAAAAGAAATATGATGGGATAGGAGATCCTTTTAAAAAACATCTTGAGGAATCCCTCACACAACAGAGGAATGAGATGATGGATAGTTTCGTGCAAATCCTTCGGCAACTACCAACATGCGACGCATCTTCCTTGAGAGGAGGCACCTCCCCATTCAAGGTACAAATCAACTTCAATATTCCTATATTTGAAGGTCATATAGATGTAGATGTTGTAGAAAAGTGGTTGAATATACTAGAGGGGTATTCTTTTGTCCATAACTTTTCAAATAGAGAAAAAATTGCTTTTATTCTCCTTAAATCCATTCCCCATGTCAAATATTGGTGGGAAACTTTCTATGAGAAAAAGGAAACAAAGGAACCCTCATTATTTATAGTCACGACCACCTGGGAATCCTTTAGAGATGTTATTAAGGAACAATACTACCCCATCGGAAGTTATGATGACTTGTATAGCAAATGGACCACACTACGGCAAGAAAGAGACCACGCAGTGCTAGATTTCATAAATATATTCCATACCTTATGCACCAAGATGGGTATCAAAGATTCAGAGTGACATATAGTGCTTAAGTATTGTGGTTCTATGCATAGATACATCTAGAATGAAATGGAATTTCTGTACATCTCTTCCCTGGGCGTGGTCTATCGATATGCCATCAAAATTGAGAAGAAGCTCAAACAAAAGATGTGACAATTTGGGCATGGGAACCCCTCACAAAAAAAAACAAGAAAGGGCGGCCCCAACCTATACAGCAAAGGATAGAGAAAATATGGATAGTATCAGGACAACTAGTCCAAGACACAAGCAAATAAGGACACCGAAAAGACAAAGAAGGATATCGGAAAGTCATGCGACTTCCATAAGATCCCTTCGCATAACACTGTTGATTACTGCTCAAAGTAGTCGTTGGTGGCTGAAGTGAAAGCCTCTGAATCAGATGTGGGTTCTTAATCTAATTCAGAACCATAAAGGGGAAGACAGATCATTGATGCGGAACCCAGTGCCACCATTTATACCACCAAGCTCCAGCCTGGTGAACCAGATGAACAAGAAGAAGGCGAGCACATTTTCCATTCACAGATGTGGGTAAAAGGAATCCCACTGCACTTGATCATTGATAGCGGTATCCATAAGAACCTCATCTCAGTAGAGGTCGTCAAGATTCTAGCCTTGCTGAAAATGACGTACCCGCAACCCTACACCATTGGATGGCTCTGCCAAGGAAACGATATCCGTGTCAACCAACAATTTAGACTGTCGTATGATAATAAGCCCTTCAAAGACAAGGTATTGTGTGATGTTTCTCCTCTCAAAGTTTGTAATATTCTTTTGGGCCAACCTTATTTATGGAAATTCCATGTTGTATATGAGTCTAGGCCTCGTAGTGTTATTAATACTTTGAATAGGAAATTGTAAAGGATACCCGAGGCAGTCCCTCCTAGTGCAATTTCCTTGATCTCTGCCAAGCAATGTGGGAAGGTCATCACTTAGACTGGGAAATTTGTCTTCTTCATGATTTTCTCTCAGAGTAAATGAAAGATCACACCCACATTCAGGGCCTCCATGACCGATCTCTCCACACAACAAAAGAAAATGGATAAGGTCATGGAAGAATACTCATATATCTTATCCTCTCCTACTGAGGTACCTCTGAACTTCCAGGTCAAGCATCCCATCGATCTGACCCCAGGCACACCGCTACCCAATGGGTTTGTCTACCATCGCTCCCTGATAGAAAATAGGGAGATCAAGAGGTATATCCAAGAATTTCTCCACAAGGGGCACATCTATCCCAGTGCGTCACCTTTTGAGAGTCCAATCGTACTGGTGCAGAAGAAATACGGGACCTGGTGACTCTGCATTGTTTACGGGGCCCTGAATAAAATCACAGTATGGAATCGGTACCCAATTCCCTGAATTGATGACCTCCTTGGTCAGCTCATGGGGCCCAAATACTTCAGTAATAATGATCTGAAGTATGGCTACCACCACGTCCCATTAGAATAGATAGATGTATGGAATACCTCCTTTAAGTCAAAAGAAGGTATTTTTGAATGGTTGGTCATGCCCTTTGGTTTGAAAAATGCTCCAACAAATTTTATGAGGATGATGGAAGATATCCTGCAACCTTTCACCTGTATTTTTTTAGTGGTGTATTTGAATGACATCCTCATCTACAAAAATACTTGGGCGGAACACTTGTAGCATATTCAACAATTTTTGCACACCCTGTGACAACAAAAACTATATGCAAACTTGGAAAAATTCTCCTTTGACATGGACAAGTTCCATTACTTAGGATACATTGTTGATCAACATGGTGTGCATGTGGATCTAGCCAAGATCCAAGTAATCCGTGACTGTCCAACCCAAACCACACTCACTGAGTTTCAGAGCTTCTTGGGCCTCACCAATTTCTATCACAGGTTCATGTTGGGATTCTCTCATATCGCATGGGCCCTTAGCCAAGTAACCAGGGGTGGCAGTAAGGAAACATTTTTGTGGGGCCTATCCCAACAACAAGCCTTTGATGAATTGAATAAGCGTTTGTTCTCATCCCCAATACTATCATTACTGGACCTGCAACATCCCTTTGAGATTAATACAATTGCTTCAGACTATGTTGTGGGCATCATTCTCACTCAACACAACCACCTCAGGGTGTATCATAGTGAGACACTATCAGATGATGTCCATAATTACTCGATTTATGACAAAGAAATGTATTCCATTGTGCAAGCCTGCTTCCAGTGGATACATTACATTCTGGGGAAGGAGATAATCATCCACACTAATCACAAGCCACTATAGTTCATACAGACCCAAGGAAAATTGCAGAATGACCACCATCAACAGTGGTCCACATACTTACAAAAGTTCCACCTCAACATCAAGTATAAAACAGGAAGTACCAATTGAGTTGTTGATTTCCTCAGCTGACCTCCAGTCGTGACACTCACCATGATTCTAGAGTCTTACAACCATGAGACCTATGGATGGCCCCACCTCTATGAGATAGACCTTGACTTCTCCACCACCTACCAAATGTTGGGAGAAAACTCAGTGGTCACTAATTTCCATCTTCAGGATGGTTTGTTGTGTCGTCTTAGTCATATCTGCATTCCATCAAACAAGTGCATGAAGATGATTTGGGAAACTCAATACAGTCGGGTGGAAGGACACTTTAGCGTAAAAAATACAGTGGAAATGTTGTAGAAACATTTCTACTAGATGAAACTTCGACATGATGTCAGCAAGTATATCAAGTCCTTCACTACCTACGTTATTTCCAAACCAACCACTCAGAAACAAGGCATGTACACACCTATTCCTACTCCTGACAAGCCATGGGAATCCATATCAATAGACTACATGTCGGGCCTCCCATCCACCAAGAGGGGTAATGAATTTGTTTTTGTGGTTATTGATCACTTTTCCAAGATGGTGACTCTGGCCGCCTGTAATAAGAACATCACTATAGAGGCCATTGCCAAGCTCTTCTTTGAACACTTCTGGCTACACTTTTGGGATCCCACAAACCATTGTCTCAGATTGGGACAGTCAATTCCTCAACACATTCTAGTTGAGCCTATGGTCAGTGTTGGATACCAAGCTCACAAAATCCACTTCCTTCCATCCCCAGACAGATGGCCAAACTAAGGTCATCAATCGGATGATCATACATATATTGTGCCTGTACAATTCCAAGAATCCCCGCACATGGGATGAGAGTCTTCCCTATGTCCAACATAACTACAACCAATCCCTGCATAGCTCAAATGGAGACAACCCCTTTCAGGTGGGGTTGGGATTACAACCATTGGGCCCCATGGATGTTGCACTACCCTTGGAGACCACCTCGGTCGACTCATCCCCTGCTCCACCAGAAGTCGACAAAGCCACTCGATTCATTAAGCAGATCCAACACATCTGCCAACATGTTCAATATATTTTACAAAAGTCAAATTCCAAGTGCAAGCAGTGCCATGATCAACACCAGGTGCCACTTAAGTTTCAGGTGGGAGACAAAGTTTGTTTTCACTTATAGAAATAACTCCTTACAGGGCCCCATTATAAGCTTCACCCACTCTGGTATGGGCCATACAACATCACCAAGGTTATGGGTGACAGTTCTTTTGCGCTCAACATTCCCCCTTTCCTTGGCCTTCACCAATCTTCAACGTGGCTCTCCTTTGACCATATTTCCCACCATTATTGGACACCTCATAGATAGCAGAGTAGCTGAAACCAATAGAGCTCGAATCTGTGTTGACAGGCATTTATGACACCCCATCAACAAGAAGGGAAGATCCAGACTAGGGTTGTCTATTTAACCCAAGCCATTTTGGATAATCTACCCTGACAGGTTTTATGGCTCCGTTAGACAACTAGGTTTCTAAATTAAATAAAAGATGTAAGCTAATTAAATGTACAATCCTATCAATCAACACATTAATACAATTGCTTAACTAATAGTAGTATTATATACAATGAATATATACAATTACAAGGTTTAAAATAAAGCCTCGTGAAAGAGATTTTTTCAACTAATGGATCAAAATATGATGCAAAAATAAACAAAAATTCTTTTTTACTATGAATGAAAAAATAATACACAATGAGTGAATAAGATTATAAATGATATAACGATAATGAACAAAGAATTTAACCTTTAAATGATCCAATCATTATTCATTCGCAAATTAACAAATGAAATAAAATATAAACTAACTAACCTGACATTGATCAATTGTACTAAGCTAGATTCGTCTTCCTGTGTTTGTATAAGATTCACTTAACCTGTGTCAAGTATAAATCTATGAAAAAATCAAGAAGGATACTTCCTGAAACAACTCAAGGAAGTCTTTTATATTTCAGAACAAGTCTATGATGATAGAAAGACACATAGATTTTATCTCATGTGACTTTAAAATGTCCAAAAGATGAAAGCGAAATCAACTCCAACTCTCAACAAATGGTATTATCAACTATCCAACATTAGATGTAAACTCAAAATGTATATATGGACGATTAGTCACAGATATTAAAAGAACCAAAATATAATGAACCATGTAAAGAATAACATAACATGAAAAGGTACATGCAGAACAGTCTAATGCTAGCTCAATACAAATAAATTTTCATGTCCATAAATTATATGAGAAACAACAATAACATTGCACAGTCTACAAAAGGATGAAAGCCAAAGAGTAAACTGTATCCCATATAGTTTCAGAAAAACAAGTCCATCATATGGTCCAAAAGGAAATGCGCAGACCAATAACTGGCCAATATTTAAAGAGAACTTTTGTTTGTCATGTATAACGTTGCTCCAACAACCTGTCTATTAAGAGAAATCTATAGAAGGTTGTATAATTCTAAGATTTTGACAGTGTCAGGATAAAAATCATTTTGACTGACAATTTAAATCTTATTTAAAATGCAGAAAGAACAACTTTCAAATCACGATCCTTAGTGAAGATATAATAAATTAATCGACAATAAGAAAAATCTCAATTGAACAATTATATCTTTACAAATATGAATTACATGAATAAACTCAATATAATACAAGATTTGTATCAAAATAATACAATCACCAAGATCAAGATAATTAGGATAATAGAGTCTTAAAGATTGAAAAAATTAATACATAAATGATACAAATTAACCATGTATTGATAAAATAGACTAAAGATAATTTAAATCAATGCATAATGAGTTACTCAAAGAATATGAAGATACTATAATGAAAATAAAACCATTTTACTCACAGGACAAAATCCATTAAGCAATTTGGAATTTCATATTCTTCTTCGAAAATACTCGTCCATTCTCGCAAAATTCCAACCATTTGTTACTCCATTTTAAAATAAACAGTTTACAAAATAAATAATATACAAAAAATAAAGGATCAAAATCCTCCTATGAATTTCTTGGATCTTTTGGGCTCTGAACTTTCTCATATATTTATGCAATGAATGAGCAGTCTGGGCGTCACTAATAATTTCCACCACCTGAAATTTTCCTCGTAAAGAGATAAAAATATCTCTCGAATTGTGCATTTGTTTGAGAAAAATCTCTTGAGTAAGCTAAATGGGTCCATTCTGTAGATGGGTTTTCAACTGTTTCTTCAGATTCCTTACGGTTTGGCTACAATCAGTCCTGAAAAATCATCTTTCTGTTCTTGAATGCATTTCCAAATCTTATCTGTTGTTGCTCATAAATTATTTGCAGCAATCCAATATTATTTTTGGATCAATTATCTTGATTGTGTTTAGATAATAAAATCAAGCCATGATCAAATCCGTACCAAATAACTTATAATAGAAACCTGTGAAACAAAAAGAATCCAATTTAATAACCTAAAAATTGTGAATAAAACAAAATCTAGAACAATAAAATTAAAATGAATTTAAACTAACTATAAGTTCTAAACAAATATTGTTTATATTTTCCTTTCAAATATGATCTTACAATTATAGAAGCTTCAAGTTGATGGAGAGGAGAAAAATATTAATTTTGGGATTTCACAAAATCAAACAAATGATAGATAATTCTTTTATTTTTTTTATTTTTTATTTATTTTTATTTTGAAATGAGATGAAAATTGACAAAATAATTGAATTAATTAAACCTACCAAATGATTTTGTGAAAATGATTTCTAATGAGCAAAAGACAAAAACATAACATAATTTAAACGAAAATAGACAATTGATAAAAAATAATGTTTTTGTTTAAATTAATATTTCTATGTCCATCTCTCCCTTGTTCAAATTTGATAAGATGTGAACAAATGTCATAGAAAATATGTGTCACAATAAACGTTCTTCCTATAAGATCATTGTTATTAATCCATGTCTTGAACCAAGCCATTCTCATAGCAGATAAATTCAATAAGGAAGAGGTAATAACAAAATCCCAAACTATGAAGCTCATCCATCAACATCAAAACTCTGTAGAAATAAAAACGAAATGTCATTTGAATTTCATGAAATTAAAACCAAACAAAAGAATATAAACTCAAACTAACCTCAAAACAAAGAAAACCAATACCAATCCAATCAATTCAAAGGAAAAAAAGATGAAGAATCCAAGTAAAATTTCGAGGGACCCTAGATTTTGATTAAAAATAAAGAAGCAAGTTGTTGGGGCCCAACACCTTAACTGCATGCAACAGGAATCCATTGATCAGATTTTGGACACACAGATCAAGGGCACCCGACAACAAAAGATCCGACTTTATTGAGTTGTCAAAGCAGGGCATCTCCTGCACCAAGGCAAGTGGGTCACCCGGGGCCAAATTCAACAGAAATTTCCTCATCTAATGGGGGAACTCAATGCAATGGAGACCATTTCTTCCTAATGGGGAAGGATTGATCCAGATGGATTTTGGTGGCCTCCCACCTATTCCAACTAGTTCATTTTGGTAGTTTTCTAGTTTGACAGTTTTTTGCCTAGTTTTCGGGTCCTTGACTTGTGGGGTTGTTTTGAGGCTCTAAACAACATTTTTAGGGCTCACGACAGTTAGATAGACCTTTCCAGCGAGCTATCGTGCGCCTAAAACAAATATTGTATGAAAACGTTACAACCCCGAGAAGTTGATGTACTAACTTACCTAAATGGGGCCCATGTGACTTTTGGCACTTTATCTCCTAGGGTTAGGTTTTTGGATGTCTAGGGTTTTCGAAATTCCTATTTATTGTAAAAACAACTTTAGAGGCTCATTGTAATCATCTTCTTGCGAATGAGCACATTCATCACATCTCTTCTTAGAGATAAGCCACCACCATTCCAGCAAGCTTGTTTTTCGCTGCATTTTACAGTTTCAGCTTATTTCCTTATTGAATAGAAAACCAATTTTATTGTATCTCTATTATTATGTGTTAGGAATATTTTAATAATATGTATTCATTTTGTTCTACTCATAAAATCCATATCAGTGTCCAACTGGGAAACTATTGTACTTAGAATATTAGTTTTGAATTTCTCCAATAGGTTTCCTATCTATACCCTTGTAATACCACTAGAACTAACTGCTTTTAGGTCTCTACTATAAGGATCCCAAACACTCTTCCCAGTTTTGTCCCTACTACTTGAGTAATTCCTACACATTTCACAGATTTCAGTGAATGGTTTATGGTAGATGTCACCTGATGCCATCGGGTTAAGTGTCTCTAGATATTCTTCCAAAATTCCTTTAAGGAAAAAAGTCCTTATTGCATCATCTGGAAGGTCATGGTATTTCGTTTTCTGTGAGGTATAAGCAAACCGTTCCTTGTAATCCTCGAGACTATTATCCTCTAACTGTTGAATTTTAAAAATATCATTACGATAATCCTTGGATTTGCAATAGTCTTGGTATTTCTTGAGAAATATATCTTTCGTATCTTCCCAAGACCTAATACTAGACTCTCCTAACCCCATGAATCATCTTAGTGCAGAATCCTTGAAAGTGGCAGGAATTTTTTTAATTTTTGGGCATGTTGCAAGTAGTTGTAGCTTCTACACAAGATGTCAAAATCAAGCAAGAAGGTATCTGGGTCCTATAATGATCCCAAGACAAATTCTTTCTTGGAATCACTAACTACTACTACTTTATTGAGTTATTAAGTGCATACAAGATTCATCAATACATGGAGCTCACAATATATTCAAGATGTAGAAGCACAAGCAAAGATCTGACCTTTTTATTATGAGAAATGTAAGATCAATACAATAGATGGCCGATCTGGCATAAACCTCAGATGGCCGTACAAGCAATAGATATGAGCTGCTACAAAATGCTCCCGCTAAT
>JASDQU010309166.1:88246-102228 GCA_032191745.1 Picea mariana
CTCAGTATCCTAACAACTTTGAAACTGCATTTTATTAGTTTAAACTTGTATTTTTAGATTTACAATTTTCATTTAGATTAGAATAGCTTTAATGAAGTATCCTCTCCAGGAGAAAATCATGTTGTTGGCTAAGGGATCCATAAAACCTGTCAAGAGAAACCAAAACAAATGAATTGGTTCATGCACTAAGGAACTTGGACCATGTTATTTCTCTTGCGTCAATTAGTGGTTATATCTTCCCATCAATAGGTCCCTAACATTCCCTCCCCTTGAAGAAAAACCTTTTCCTCAAGAATTTAGATGAGGAAATTGTTGCAAAATGGTGATCAGATCCCAGGTGGAATCTTATGGATTTCTATCTTTCCACTAAACTAACACTTTATTGATGGTGCACTGACATAGGTGATGCTCTTGTTGGTCCAATACTTCTTGTGGTTATAACCAAATGGAAATGTATTCATCAAACTCAAGTATATTGGTTTGAGTTTATCAATTAGTTCTAATCACTTTCTTTAAGCACAAGACATGAAAAACAAGACAGATCTTAGAATTATTGGGCAGAGCTAACATGTACGACACAATCCCCAGTCACTTGAGAATGGTATAAGGAACATAAAATTTGGGAAAAAGTTTTTGATAGAGTTCAAATTTGAGTGAAGTCTGCCTATATGGTTGCAAAAGAAGAAACACCTAGTCCCCTTCATCAAATTGACTTTCAAAACAACCTTGATATGCTTGTTGCTTCATGGGATTCTAATCCATGACCAAATTTTCTTTGAGTTTATGGAGAATGGCATCTCATATTGTAAGATTTTTTTCAACCTCCTGAACCTTCAAGACACCTGGCATGTATGAGAGAACCAAAGGTGTATTTTTTCCATAGACTACTTCAAAAGTATTCATGCAAGTAGTTGTATGGTAAGAGGTGTTGTACCACCACTCATATAGAGGTAACCACTAAGCCCATTGATTTTATTTATCAGATGCAAAACATCATAGATATGTTTCCAAATACTTTTTGACAACTTTATTTTGGCCATTAGTCTGGAGATGAGAGGAGGTGATGAGATGGAATTGGGTTCCGTGGAGCCTGAACAATTCTTGCCAAAAATTATTGGTGAAAGTTAGATCTCTGTTAGAGACAATAGAATGAGGCATGCCATGAAGTTTGAAGATATTATCCATGAAAATTTGAGCCACTTTAGATGTGGTGAATGAGTTTTGAAGAAAAAAAAATGATCATATTTGGAAAGATGATCGACTACCACCATGCTGACTAACTTATTTCCCAATTTAGGCAAGACAACAATGAAATCCATATAAATATCCCTCCAAATAGTAGGGGGAATCATAAGTGGTTGGAGTGTTCCTATGGATTTGACTATTTCTCCCTTGTTGCATTGACATACATCACATTCAACCACAAATGTGCTGATGTGTTGTTTCATACCATCCCAGAAAAAATAACATTTAACCCTTTCATAGGTTTTGGTAAACCTTGAATTCCCAGTTGTGGGTGAAGCATGAAGATCATCAAGCACTGTGGATTTAAGTTGCGACTATTTTATTAAATACAAACAAAATTTGTAGAGAATCTATTCATTATGCCAATATTACCCTGGAAAAGTTGGAGAATGGTGTTACAATTGTTGTATTAGGCGAGAGAGTTTGGGGTCTTGTAGCCATTCCTGGCGAACATATTGGAGCCAATATGTTACAATGAAAGAGAGGGAAAAGAGGGACCCTTCTTCTTCATAATTTTGGGAAAGAGCATCAAAATCCATATTTTATTTTCTCTTTTTGTAAATTATCTGATAATCACCTCCAAATATCTTGGTCACCCATTTTTGTTGCTTCAGGGATGAAATTCGTTGTTCAGGAAAATACTTAAGGCTATGATGATTAGTTTTAATTTGGAAGCATTTCCCCAGGAGATAAGGATGTCAGAGATTCATGACATGTAGAATAGCCAGCATTTCCTTTTCATAGATTGATTGTCCCAAATGTCTCTCCAATGTTTGTTTTCAAGTGAAGGAAAAATGCATGCCATCTTGTATGAGGACTATCCCAATTCCTTTCCCTCAAGCATCACATTCCAGAAAAAAAGTATTTGTGAAGTGAGGAAGAGTCGTGATTGGATTCGTGCACATAAAATCTTTCAAGGTGTGGAAGGATTGATCAGTGACTGTATTCCAAGTGAAATAATTCTTTTCAAGGAGAGGAGTGAGAGGTGGGACAATTTTTCCATAATTCTGAACAAACTTGCGATAAATACCTTGTTAAACTCATAACACCATGCAAGATATTAAGAGTTTTAGGGAAAGGACAATCCTTCATAGCTTCAATTTTCTTAGGATCCACCCGTATTCCATCCTTTCCAACAATACGACCCAGGTACTCCACTTTAGAGGCTCCAAAGGCACATTTAGACCATTTGAGGAAAAGTTTGTTTTGAGAGAGTAGATGAAGAAATTGATCCACATGGGCAAGATGGGATTCCCAAGTTTTTCTATAGATGATAATATCATCAAAGAAAAATAAGACAAAATGATGAAGGAATGGTTAGAATACATTATTCACAAGACTTTGGAAAGTGGAGGGAGCATGATGTAGACCCCCCCCCTCCTATCCTAAGGGCTGGGTGACCTCTCGGTCTAGGATTGATTAAGAACCCGAGTCTGACTGACACTTTGGCCCCTCAAGAACCTCAAATTAACTTATCAGGCCCTCTTTCCCTTAGAGTGCAGGTTATATGGAACCCACAACCTTATCCTTAATGCCTTTGGAAACCTTAACGTACTTAGGCGTTGGCTCTCCTAGTTAAGCCCTCCCTTTAATGTGACCAAGGCTATGACCCATCGTCTATTCGAAAGGTGCGTCGTGATTTCACAGTTCGCGACTTCTACATGTGAGTCACTTGGACTCTCCCGACTCCCAAAATCCCAACAAGAGCCTAGCGCATGCTAGTCCCTCGGTTCTCCTACACTGATGTGACCCTTCGCAGTGACCATGGGCCAATCTTTCAAGCATGTCGTGATTTCACATTTTGTGACTTTGTGTCTCATATCCCTCTGGAAAATTAATGGTCCAGATCTCTCCTCGATCCGACGGTTCAGATCATATCGTGATTTCGCGTATCGTGAGTTCTTGCAACTCTTGCCTCTAATTTCTTGAGTCACAAAATCTCGACAAGGTCATATCTATGGTTCAACTCCCTCCTTCGAACAACGGCTGTGATCGTTTCACAATTTCGCACTTCGCGAGTTCTTGTAGCTCAACCTTTGACTTCTTCAAGTCACAAGTCAGCAAAATACTGAGATCATGCCATGCATCCTCCTTGATGATGGACAGTTCATATATTTTCGATGTTTTGTGACTTTGTTCCTCCTGTGTGCTTTCAAAGCTTTAAAGTTAGTGCACTTTACCTTGGTCGGATGACCACGATCCATTTACACTCAGACCGAACGGATGAGATATTTTTTCCTCTGTGCTTGCTCCTCGTTGTCTGGATGCTAATCGAACGGTCCAGATCTTTCCGTCTGACCTCAAGCTTTCTTTGGACTTAGAAGAATTTTCGAAAAGATTCAAAGGATTCAATTTTTTTCCTTCCTGAAAGTCCGCTTCTTGGATCTCATTTGCACTTCTTGGAAGGTGTTACTCCTCCTGATCTTGATCTTCTTAAATATTTGATCTCCCAACCACTTCTTGTTGTTCTTGGAAATTCATCAAACTCATATCCAAATATTCTTGAAAAGAATCCTTTCTCATCTTCCTGGCATTCCTATGCTCTCGTTATTCGACTTCATTATGGATTCACTTCGAATCTTCATCGAATTCCAGGTTTGTGCACTCTCCACAACAGATCTTTACACAAGATTTGAGTTCTTGTGACGACTGTGCGCACCCTACGGAAGTCACTTTTCTCTTCCTACAAAGAAAATCTTACGCTATTTCTTCTGAGATTTATGAGTTGAAACATACCCTATCAACACACTCCTTGTGGACTGTGTGCACACCTTGCACTGCTCATGAATAAAAACGAATTAAATTCTAATCAAACATTTCAAAGCTACATACACTCATAGAAAGATTCATTCATTCTTGAAACAAACAAAAATAACAGAGTATCATGGACAACAACAGTCTCACATATTTGGATCGATTTTCCTCTGTTATCTTCATTCAGAATCAAGAAAATGGTTACAGTAAAATTCAAAGGAACAACTACTATTCAAAACTCCTACTTGCTAAGAACTATCGTAACCCCCCTTTTGGGTGTACAAAACCACTCTTTATACAAAAGGAAACAAACAAAAAAACTATCTGCTAGTTGATTGCGGTTACATCGAGACTAGGGTTAAACTCCCACATCACGCATGGTCATTTTTTCTCCGCGCGTGTGATGTTTCCTCTCTTTTTTTCTATCATCTTCAAAATATTTCAGTACCGATCAGTGTTCGAGATTCCAAATTGGTCCTCAGGCATTGAGTTGTCCTGCCATGTGTACTTGCTCACGATGCTCCTGCATCATACTCCTCTTGGACAAAAATACATGGAATCCTGTCCATGAGATCCTGTACCAACTTTCCATGCTTCTGGATATCATCTTCACTCTCCCATCTGGCATCTTCTATTGGGTGTCCCTTCCACTTGAGAAGATATTCAAAATAGTTCTTCCTCTTAGTCTTCTTAACAATCCTCTGATCAACGATCTTTTCCATCTATGTTTTTTCTGCTATAAGCATTTGTTTCTCCCACTGAATCTTCTCTTGATATTCTTATCCCTCTGTGTCATCCTTCCTGTAAGGATATAGGTCTAAGACGTTGAATATTGGTGATATGCCCACATCATCCGGAAGCTCGATCTCAGAGGTGTTTGCATTGAACTTCCTCGAGATCTTACACGGTCCTATCTTCTTCATCTTTAGCTTGTTATATGTCCCCCTAGGGAACCTTTCCTTCCTGATATGTGCTAGAACTTGATCTCCAACTTCAAATTGAAGTTCTCTGTGATGTTGATAAGCTCTGCACTTGTACGCTTGACTAGAACTCTGCAATTGCTCCCTAATCTAGCTATCGAGCTTCTACATTTCTGCAACAAAATCTTCTACTCCAACACTTCTGATCTCACTCTGTTCCAATTCTCTCAACTCAGACACTCCCTAGGGTTGAATTCCATATAACATTTGGAACGGTCTCTTCCCAGTGCTCCTGTTTGGTGAGTCATTGTATGCAAATTCTTCTTGTGGAGGAATTTGATCCCACTGATTATGGTGCTCGGTGACAAGACTCCTCAACAAGTTCCCCAAACTTTTTTTTACCACCTCAGTCTATCCATATGTCTAAGGGTGATAAGATGAAATAAAGGACAAATCTGTCCCAAACTTCCTCCACAATGTTCTCCAAAAATGACCAACAAATTTTGTGTCTCTGTCCGAGACAATGCTTCTGGGTAGGTCCTGAAGTCTTACAACTTCCTTGAAAAACAGATTTGTAACATGCATTGCATCACTAGTCTTTTGACATGGAATAAAGTGTGCCATATTTGAAAATATATCCACCACCACAAATATGGAATCGTATCCTTTTTGTGTTCTTGCTAGTCCCAACACAAAATCCATGCTTATTTCATCCCAAGGCCTCTCTAGTATGGGAAATGGTTGATACAACCTAGTGTTCTATCTTTTTCCTTTTGCATGTTGGCAGATTCTACATCTATTCACGAATTTTATTGCATATGTTCTCATACCTGGCCAATAGTATGAACTTCTCAACTGCTCAAATGTCTTATCATGGCTGAAATGTCCAACCAATCCTCCACTATGTTTTTCCTTCAAAAGGTTATCCCACATTGAGCATTTTGGTATGCACAATTGATTTCCCTTGAACAACAATCCCTCTTGAATCATATACTCTGTCCACTAGCTCCTATCTCTCACCACAAGATTTGTGCATGCTTTGTATGCTTCCTTGAAATCTGGATCATCACTATACATTTCCTCAAGGTGTTCAAACCCTAAGGTCCTTACCTGAAATTCTTGCATATTCAAACATCTCCTGCTCAATGCATCAACAAATTTCTTAGCATTCCCAACAATATGTTTTATGAAAAAAGTAAAATTCTGCATATACTCAATCCACTTCGCATGCCTCTGATTCAATTTTTCCTGTCTGGTTATGAATTGTAAATCTTGGTTATCGCTATACAAGACAAATTATTGTGGGACAAGCTAGTGTCTCCATTTCTTCAAGGCTTGGATTATGGCATAAAACTCTTTGTCATAGGTGGAGTATTTTCTCTTAGTCTCATTCAACTTCTCACTGAAGTAAGCAACAGGTCTATTGTCCTGGCTCAAAACTCCTCCAATCGCAACCCCACTTGCATCACATCTCACCTGAAACGTCTTCTGAAAATTTGGCAAGACCAGAATTGGTCACTCCATTACTTTCTCCTTCAGTGTATTGAATCTCTTCTCATCCTCCTCTATCCATTTAAAATACTTGTGGATTTTTTTCACTGTATCCATCATTGGTGCAAAAATTCCACTGAAATATCTGATGAACTTCCTGTAGAAACTCGCTAATCCATGGAATCTCCTTACCTCAAACATGTTCCTTGGTGATGGCCATTCTTTGATTTCTTTCACCTTCTCCGGGTCCATATTCAGTTCATTTGAAGAGATCACAAAACCCAAGTAAATGAGTTATGTCTTCATAAAAGAGGACTTATTCAGGTTTATCAACAACTTCTCCTGCTGTAGTCTCCTCATCACTAGTGTCAGGTGCCTCAAATTCTCCTCTTTAGTCTTGCTAAAGATCAATATATCGTCTAGATACACAACCACGAACTTGCCAATGAAATATTTTAGTATTCCATTCATCAACCTCATAAAAGTACTCAGGGTGTTGGTTAATACAAATGACATAACAAACCACTCATACAAACCTTCATTTGTCTTAAAGGTTGTCTTCCACTCATCACCTTCTCTCATTCTGATCTGGTGATATCCACTTTTCAAATCTATCTTAGAAAAGAAATTTGCCCCACTTAAGCAGTCCATCAAATCATCTATTCTTAGCAAAGGGAATCTATACCTCATAGTGATCTTGTTGATGGCTTTCAAGTCTGTACACATTATCCATCCTCCATCTTTCTCTAGACTCAACATAGTTGATACTGCATATAGGATCAATCTCTCTTTGACCAAACCCTTGTCTAACAATTCCTGGACCTGGTTCTTTACCTCCTCATTCTCTCAAGGTGTCAGTCTGTATGTCTCTTTGTTTGGAAGACCTGCTCCTGTTATCAAATCAATATGATGCCTGATACTTCTAATGGGTGGTAATGAGTTAGGCATCTCATCCACCACTATGTCACAGAAAATATCCAACAAATCCTGAACTCCTTCAAGAAAATCATCCATCGAAGTACTAGTAAGGATAACTCTGGGTTTCCTCACCACAACAAACTGCATCTCCCATTTTTTCTTAACTTCTTTCAGGATTTCCTTCCCACTGATGAGAAGTATGCTTATGCTAGCTTCCCCTTTCACTTTCTTCTCCTCTATTGGTAACAACATGTGTTTCCTACCATTCTTCTCCAAGGGGTATGTATTCTTCCTCCCATCATGAATGACATTCCTGCCAAATTTCCATGGTCTTCCTAACAAAATATGGCATACATCCATGGGAATTACTTCACACAGAATTTCATCTCTATATCCCCCTATCTTAAATTAAACCAAACATTGTTTAGTAACCATTACCTGGTGTCCTTTCTGTAACCATGAGAATTTATATGGCTCTGGGTGTGCAGTTTTATCTAGCTCCAATTTCTCCACCATCTCCATGGACACTAAGTTATCAATGCTCCCACTGTCAATTATCACCTTGCATACTCTGTCTTTAGTTTTGCAAGCTATCCTGAATAGACTGTTCCTCTGTACTAGATTTTTAAATTTTGCCTCTGGTTTTAGGAGAACCTTTCTCATCATTAGGGATGTTCCATCTTCGACTCCCTCTACTTCAACATTCCCTCTTTGTGCTTTCGAAATGTGAGATTCTTCTCCCTCTTTCTTCTTCTCGAGGCATTCCCAAGACATCTGCCCTATCTTTCCACAGGAATAACATCTTATTCCTTCTCTGGCTCTTCCTCTAGAAGAGTTTATTCCACCACCTTGTCTTCATTGTGAACTTCCGCCTCTTTTAGAGTGACTGTGTGGAGTTTCAACCTCGTCTTTGGAATTATGCGCATTGTCATGGGAAACTCCCTTACCTTTTTTCGGGGCTGAGATTTTACCTCTACCTCGTTGGCTTTGTTTTCTGGCCAACTTCTCTTCTGCCTTCAGCGTGAACTGATAAGCATCCTCCACTGTCCTTACTAACATCATGTTGATCTCATCCTAGATTTCATACCTCAGGCCATTTATATACCTGGAAATTTTTTCTTCATCCCTCTCTCTTTGTCCAGCTCTGATGTTCATCTTGTAGAACTCTTTTGTGTATTCTTTGACTATCATACCTTTCTGTCTCAGGTTCTGCAGCTTCCTGAACAGATTAATCTGATAATATTTTGGCATGAATTTATCCTTCAACTTGACCACCATTATGTCCCAATTATTTATCTTTTGTTTGCCTCTACTTCGCCTTTCAGCCTA
This sequence comes from Picea mariana, assembly GCA_032191745.1. Classification (NCBI taxonomy): domain Eukaryota; kingdom Viridiplantae; phylum Streptophyta; class Pinopsida; order Pinales; family Pinaceae; genus Picea; species Picea mariana. The sequence continues at coordinate 96,904 of JASDQU010309166.1, forward strand.
CAGTTCATCCCACCACAGTGTTGCTTGTCCTTTAATCTTGGTGACAACATGTCTCACCCTTTTCTCCCCAACAAAATCTTCATAATCGAAATATTTGTCCATGGACCTTATCCAATCCATCAATTCCTCAGCATCCAAATTGCCTTCATACATTGGGACCTCTATCTTGGCTCTAGCTCCCAATCTAACAACTTCTCTTAGAAAGCGTTCTTCGACAACGTGTTCTCATGCATCTTCTACATCTTTTCTATCTGCATCACTGACGTCTCTAGCATTAGGTGCTCTTCTCTGTGTTGCTTCCATTGCTTCCAGCCTTGCACGTAGTTCTCACATCTCTCTTTCTACAATATGATTGGATAAAGGTGGCTCTCCTCGTCTCCTTGGTGGTGTTGTGTTGACTGTCTCTCACACACAGAGTACAACTTCTATTTCTTTTGTCTCTTTTATCTCCTTTATCTCCTTCGCCTAAAATCTACAGATGAAAATCAACTCTTATACAACTTGATATAGACCCCCCTCCTATCCTAAGGGTTGCGTGACCTCCCGATCTAGGATCGATCAAGAACCTGAGTCTAACTAACTCTTTGGCCCCTCAAGAACCTCAACTTAAATTATCAGGCTCTCTTTCCCTCATAGTGCAGGTTATATGGAACCCACAACCTTCTCNTCCCAACTCCCGAAATCCAAACAAGATCCTAGCACGTGCTAGTACCTCGGTTCTCCTTCACTGATGTGACCCTTCACTATGACCGTGGGACAATATTTCAAGCGCATCGCGATTTCGCGTTTCGCGACTTCACGTCTCATCTCCCTCTTGACAATTAATGGTCCAGATCTCTCCTCAATCCAATGGCTCATATCATATCACGATATCACATATCATGATTTCTTGCAACTCTTGCCTCTGATTTCCCGAGTCACGAAATCCCAATAAGGTTAGATCTACAGTTCAACTCCCTCCTTCGATCAACAGTTGTGATCATTTCATGATTTCATGCTTTGTGAGTTCTTGTAGCTTGGCCTTTGACTTCTTCAAGTCACAAGTCAGCGAAATGATGAGCTCATGCCATGCATCCTCCTTGACGATGGACGACTCAGATATTTTCGGTATTTCATGACTTTGTTCCTCCTGTGTGCTTTCAAATCTTTAATGTTAGTACACTTTACCTTGGTCGGACGACCACGATCTATTTATGCACAGACTATATGGCTGAGATATTTCTTCCTCTGTGCTTGCTCCTCATTGTCTAGACGTTGATCGGATGGTCCAGATCTTTCCCTCTAAGCTCAAGCTTTCTTTAGACATAGAATATTTTTCGAAAAGATTCAAAGGTTTCAACCTTTGTTCTTCCTACGAGTCTACTTCTTGGATCTCATTTGAACTTCTTAGAAAGTGTTACTCCTCTTGAGCTTGATCTTCTCAAAGATTTGATCTCCCAAGCACTTATTGTTTTGGGAAATTTGTCAAACTTAGATCCAAAGATTATTGAAAAGAATCCTTTCTCGTCTTCCTGGCGTTCCTATGCTCTCATTCTTTGACTTATTTATGGATTCACTTTGACTCTTCATCAAATTCCAAGTCTGTGCACTCTCTGGAACAGATCTTTACATGAGATTTGAGTTCTTGCGATGACTGTGCGCACCCTGCGGAAGTCGCTTTTCGCTTCCTGCAAAGAAAATATTACACTATTTTTTCTAAGATTTACGACTTGAAACAGACCCTATCAATGCACTCCTTACAGACTGTGTCCACACCTTGCACCTCTCACGAAGAAAAGTGAATTAAATTCTATGAAAACATTTCAAAGCTACATACACTCATAGCAAGATTCATTCATTCTTGAAACAAACAACAATAATAGAGTATCATGGACAACAACAATCTCACACATTTGGATCAATTTTCCTCTGTTATCTTCATTTAGAATCAAGAGAATGGTTACAGTAAAATTCAAAGGAAAAACTATTGTTCACAACTCCTACTTTCTCATAACTATCATAACACCCCTTTTGGGCATACAAAACCTCTCTTTATACAAAAGAAACAAACAAAAAAAATAACAGCTATCTAATTGTGGTTACATTGAGACTAGGGTTAAACTCCCAGGTCACGCATGCTCATTTTGTCTCTAGGTGCATGATATTTCCTCTTTTGTTTTCTATCAGCTTCAAAATATTGTAGTACCGGTCAACGTTCGAGATTCTGAATTGATCTCCAGGTGCTACGTTTTCCTACCACATGTACTTGTTGATGATGCTCCTGCATTAGATCATTACACAGACCATAAGGCATGGGTAAGAACTCATACTGACCCTCATGAGTTCTAAAGGAAGTATTGGCAATGTCCTCCTCTTTCATACGTAAATGGTGGTAGCCAGAAAAAATATCAATTTTAGTAAAGTATCAAGCACCGCTCAACTCATCCAAAACGTCATCAATAATAGGAATGGGAAATTTTTCTTTGACGGTGAGCTTGTTGAGGGTGCAAAAGTTGGGGCACATGCACCAAGTTCCTTATTTCTTGAGTATCATGAATACCATAGAGGAATAAGGGATGGTACTAGGATGGATAACACTTGCTTCAAGCAATTATTGAATAATTTTCTCAATTTCATTCTTCTAGGAAAAGGGATGACAATAAGGGAAAATATTGGGAGGAAGGCTACTGGGTACTAGAGGAATGGAATGGTCATGAACACCACGGGCAGGGAAAATTCCATGGAAATAGGAAAAAATGACTTTTTGTTTGGAGACAATAGATTGGAGGTCAGGATGCATAGAGGGTGTCCTGAATGCTTGAAAATAATTCCTGAATGACCTTTTTTGAGGATCTTTTCCATACGATGGGAATTGATGATCTCAGGGGATCCTGTTGTGATTCCTTGGAACTTATATAGTTGTCCCTCATATTGGAATTGCATGGTTAATTCCTTAAAATCCACGAGAATGGTTCCTAGAGTGCGTAACCATTCAACACCGAGCACAATTTCACAACCACCCATGTCGATACAAAACATATGATATTTCAGGTGATACTAACCAATTTGTAGGTGCACATTTTCACAAATCCCGCCACATTTCATGGAACCACCATTTTAAATCATGATTTGAAAACTGTTGACAACACAGATATAACAAATGATTTCTTGGGAAATGCAACAATGAATAAAATTGTGGGTGATTCCACTATGAATGAGGATGATGGCCTTCGTATTCTTAATGTAGCTAATGCGCTTAAGGGTTTGGGGAGTAGAGAATAAAGTAAGGGCATGCAATGAAATCAATGGTTCAACTTCTGGTGGATCATACGGTGGAGTAGGAGCATCAATTTGGGGTAGGTATTCCACTAGGGAAACTTCAGCCTCCTCATTAGAAACATCCTCAGAAATGGCCATAAAAAGTTTATGTTCCTTACAATTATGCCCCCCAAAAATATTTTTCATCACAATTATAGCAAAGGTGTTGGCCCTCAACCAAGTTTTGGAGAACCTTCGTCATGTTTGACCATTTTTGGGACTTCAATAGGCTGGTCGAAGACGGAGTTCCAGGCGAAGCGGAGATCATGGGATCTCGACCCATTTTTACGGAACTTTTTGGTTCAAGGTTTATGTAATGGGTATGGGATGTCAGCCCATGGGTTTACCCATGTTTAAGCCCATTTTGTAATGTATAAATATAAATCTAAGCAATGTAAGTAGAGAGACTTGGTAGAATCAGCTTAGTGTGGAGCTAGAGGCTTTGTGCATACTATGTGTTAAGACTTGCATAGCTAAGTGAAAGTGATTATAAGAAGCTTGTGTGCAGATTGTGTAAGAGGGCTTTGTGATGTGACCTAACTTGGGGAAGGAGGATCTGGTGAGGTGCGTGTAGATCTCTTATCCTATGCAGAGTGGGGTTTTGTGCTCTGTGCATGTAAGAATATTGACAGAAGATAATAAAGAAGAGAAGAGTTGGTGGGCGTAGCCCCACGCTATGGTGAAGCATGCATATCCTATGTTGTGGTTTCTTTGTGCATTATGGTTGTTATATTGTTCACATGATTTAAGCTAGTGCAGTAATGAATGTTTAGATGAACCTGGTATGATATATTAAGTACTTAATGATGTGAATGAATGCTATATCTTATCTCTTTCCATATTCTAAGTGATTATATGTGTTAGATCTGGTTGAATACTACGTTGTTCTATAATTAGGGTTTGGATCTGCAATGTGAATGAGGGTTAAATATTGATGAATGATAACTACTAAGTGCTTTGTTAGAGTGGTGTAATCACATATTTGTGTCCCATCTAGGTTGCAGCCATTTGAGTTCTGCAACCACCCCTGCCTCTGTTAAGAACCAAATATCAATATAGCATAGAAAAACCTCAAAAAAAGTACTCAAGGCATTGAAAAAGAGATAATTTTAGATAATAAGCATTTTGAGGGGCCAACCTCCTTTTACCCCACTTAAATGTTCAAGTACAAGATGATTCAAAATGAAAATGTCTCCTTGGTACATATAGGAGACTAGGAGGTATAATTACAACTTATGGCCTAAAGCTGACATAAATAAAATAACATTACTAATATAATATGCCCCAATTAAAGGGTAATGAGACAATATTAGGGATTAACATGCCCCTCCCCTTGAGACAAGTGTTGTCCGCAACACTTGAGTAAATATGAATGATTTTGTATAAAAGACTCATCTTCCCAAGTGGAATCTCCAGCCGGTAGTTTCCTCCATTTAATGAGATACTCTAAAATGGATCTATTCCTCGACTGGAGAATTCTTGTGTTAATGATGGCTTCAAGCTCCAATATGGTTTTTCCTTCCTTGTCAAGTTCTGGAAATATAGTTTGAAATGGGATCTTGGTGCCTATAACCTTATTTAAACATGAAACATGGAAAATTGGATGTACTCGTGAAGATGCAGGCAACTCCAATTTGTATGCCATAGTACCAATCTTTTGCAACACCTTATAAGGACCATAGTACTTTGGTGATAATTTATTATCCTTCTTGGCTTGCTTGAGGGACATCTTTTTGTATGGTTGTATTCTTAAAAACACCCAATCCCCTACTTCAAAACTTCTTTCACTACGATGTTGATTCGCTTGTTGTTTCATGTGATTATGTGCCATGGTCAGCTTTTCCTTTAAGATTTGGAGAACTTGTTGTTGATTCTTGATGTGATCTTCCATTGCTTCAACCTTAGATTTTTCTTTTAGAGAAGAAGTGATGGAAGGAGGGTGGTATCCATAAATTTCCATAAATGGTGTCATTTTTGTTGCAGTATGAAAGGAAGTGTTATACCACCATTCTGCCAAGGGTAACCATT
>JASDQU010309167.1:39848-50166 GCA_032191745.1 Picea mariana
GTGTGCTATCATTTGTTCCGTGAAAATTGTCCAAGTGACAAGTGATTTGCGAGAACAAATCCAATGATACCATACAAATTGATTAGGTTCGAAATATAAAGAAACAATTCGTACCTTTTGTGTATGTGGTACATTATGTAGATCAAAGAATTTCTCCATCTGAATTGTCCATGTGATTGGGTCCTTGCCATCGAACTTCCTCATATCGATCTTAGGAATGTGGTTGGTCTTCAACCCAAAGTTGAAGTTTCTCCATTCTTGATTCGCCTTCCTTGTGTCCTCATCATTAATTTCATGGGATACATTTTCACTTTCAGGTGTCCTCTCTATTAGGAAATTCTTCAATCCTTCCATGATCTCGCCTTTTAAACCATCCATCTTAGTATCCAACTTAGCTTCCATTGAATCCATTATATTTTGTATTTCATCTTTGGTTACTGTCTTCTTTTGTAAATCATTTATGTCCCTACACATTTCGTCACCTTCATCAAGAGTCCAAGTAGGATTGTCTAGTGGGTTATTTGGTGTAGAAGTTCCCTTTTTTGGTGGCATGTTGGCCAAGTATCACTTTAAACCTTCATTTTGAGATGGTTCTGCTAGATAATCTTCCTTTTATTGTATCTCCAAAATTTTAGACCTTATGAGTATGAAATTTTATTTTTTGTAGGTCTCTGATATTTCTTCTCTTCAATGCCACAGGTCTGATAAAAATTGGATGTGCCAAGTGGAATTTATGGTAACTTCCCTACAACTTGTTGATTTTTGGATTTTCCAAGAGATCTCACTTGTAGAGCGTGCCCCACAAAATATAATTGATATACAATTCTGAAAATCGTACCAAAACTACCACGGGTTGTCCACTATCCAATGCAACTGGTATCAGTGAATTTAGATACACTAGTAATAATTTATGCTTTTTTTACCTGAAACACCTGCTTGAAACTAGTCAATATGACTAGTCAGATACCCTATCTTCCACAAGGTGTATCTACAAATTTAAGATGACCCAGAAGATGAAATTGATACCATAGATGCCTTATTAATTTCGGGTCTGAAACGTTGCAAAAAATATTTTATAGTGAAAATTCCACAATGAATCAATTCAGGATGATTCCAGAACCCTATCTTACAAAGGCTGTATCGTCGAAAGTAAAAGGCCTCAGTAGATGAATTTTTAACCCAATGTACTTAGATCCCTCTACTAAATATCCTATAAGTCATTCCTTCTAAATCGTTGTAGGAAAAATGTTATAGCTAAAATTGCATGGTGTATCAGATGTAGAAGCAAAACCCCAAGGCCTTGAGCTATGATACCATATGTTAACAACCAAATATCAATACAGCATAGAAAAAACTCAGAATAAGTACTCAATGCCTTGAAAAATAGAGAATTTCAGATAATAATCCTCTTCGAGGGGGCAACCTCCTTTTACCCCACATAAATGTTCAAGTACATGATGATTCCAAATGAAAATGTTTCCTTGGCATATATAGGAGACTAGGAGGTATAATTACAACTAATGAAATAAAGCTGAGATAAGTAAAATAACATTACTAATGTAATATATCTCAATTAAGGGGTAATGAGCCAATATTAGGGCTTAAAAACCTCTCAGCCAACACTAAGAGTACTCTTCATCCCCGTGATCCCCCCAAACCACCAAGGGGCCACACACACAATACCAGAGAATGTTAGCAACCAACTCTCCTCGCAAGGTCTAGCTACCACTCGTTATCCAAGCTGGGTATCTCAATTCCCACAAGACAAAGTTCAGTCAAGATAAATTTCAACAACGTATTGTTACCCAAAAAGATCAGATCCAGACTCCTCCTCCATCCTTTTTATAGAGTTTTCAAGTAATTTGTTTCCCAAAATTCTCATTAGATTCATTTTTCATTAATTAATTAGGTAAAACCTCCCCCATACACATGTCGTCTGATCTCCTAGTTGCACTAGAAAATCAATTTTATTAATTAATTAAATATCCCTATTTCCCTCATCCACCTAAGAGCATTCCTAAAAACGTTCCTTGGTGTCCCAAAATTCCCTTAAAATTCTTAAATGACTTATGCCTTACTTAAATCCTAGTTAAATTCATAAATAGAAACTTCCAAAGAGAAGATTCTTTACTAAGTTAGACATTCAACTTTTTCTTTAAGTCTCTCCTTTTCTTTAAGTTTCCCTTATTCCTTAAGTTTCATTTTTCTTTTAAGTTTCCCCCTTTTTCTTATTTAACTAAAAATAAATTTAGCAAGTGTAGATAAAATAACCATTTACCCTCTTTTCTTTTTAACAAAAAATTAAATTAGCAAATGTAGATAAAAACAACCATTACCCCTTTTTTTAAATTCAATCCTTCATTATAATTTTTACTTTAATAATTAAAGTTTGAATTTCTTTACCCCCTTCTTGTTATATGTATAATTATTTTTGTTCACGGGTTTTTCTTAGACCTAGGTTTTAAATTCACTAAGTTGGGTGACAGTTTTAAGGGAAAAGATTGTTTTTAACTTTACTTATCATATCATTTATTTTAAGGCCGACTAGGTTTATTACTTGCCAGTTAAAATCGTGACGTTCCCTTCAGGACGCACTACGTGCTCCAAGGGTGCCACTTGCCTCCTTTTGTTTTCTTTGCATGACGTTCCCTTCAAGACGCACTATGTGCTCCAAGGGTGCCACTTGCCTCTTTCTTTTTTCCTTGTGTGATGTGCCCTTCAAGACTCACTACGTGCTCCAAGGGTGCCACTCACCTCTTTTTAATTTTCTTGTGCGATGCTCCCTTCAAGACACACTACATGCTCCAACAATTCCACTTGCCTCTTGAATGAATTTGGTAGACGTCAAACCCCTGGAGTCAATACTCTTCCAGGTGATTTTGTCGGAGACTAAGGTCCTCTAGGGAATAAGGCACCTTCCTTATTGTGCACCCCTTAGAATCATCATGAGAAACTGTCACATTGTTCCCTCATTACATCATAGGTCTTCTTAAACTTGGTAATCGTTAACCTACAACTCGAGCCATGACGAGAGTGCTAGTAAGTTGTGGCAGGGTTTCTGACACACCTTTCCCTCAAAGTCTCTAGCTATCATGCATGACCCCTCTACTCCATATGTGAGCCTAGTCATCAAGCTATCATCAACCTACATCCATCAGCGAATTGTGTCAGCAATAATAGTAAATCATCATAACATCTAATCATATGTACATATGTCGCATCAACAACATTCAAACCCAACAGTCCACTCTGTGACTCAATCCGGAGTCCAAGGGGTTTCATTAATCCCTCTACATCCTCAATGTCCAAAGTCCTACACACTCAGGAGAACCTAGTCCATAACACCTGTCTATGTAAATACAACAAAATAACACATCATCAAATCCATAATATCTCATAATAATAATCAAAATGACCAATAGTATAATAAGCCAGATCACTTGCACGCAAGTGTCCTCCAAGAATATGTTCTCTTAGTGCGCACAAGAGCAGGATGTTGCATACACCCCATCTTGGTTTAAACTTCGTCCCGAAGTTTCACAGTCTATAAGTGCCGAAATAAAGTGTATCACAGTATCATAAGTCTATCTATCAAACAAAAATGGAAATCATTGGCACATATCATATGCGTCCTCCCAGGTCGCTAAGTGCAGACTATAGTTGTCCCACTGGACCTTGACCTGATTTACCAGTCGACACCATAATTGTTGAACGCGATAGTCCAGGATGCAGATTGGCTCAGTTATTAGTGCACCCTCGTCAAATACCTGCAAGGAACTCATTTCAATAACATGTGTAGGATCACTAATATAATGTCTAAAAATAGATACCTAGAAAACATCGTGTGTACGCCTCAAGTATCAGGAATGGCTAGTCAATAGGCCACATGTCCTCTCTTTTCCACAATCTCATAAGATCCCATGAACCTAAGAGAGAGTTTATCACCCTTTACAAAATTGATTGAAATCTTATGTGGTTTCACCCGCAAGAAGACTCGATTGCCAACTTCATAACTATGATCGATATGACGCGCATCAACATAACTCTTCTGTCGATCCTGCGCTTTCTTTATCCTTTGTCGTAGGGTTTTCATTTGGGCTTCCATTTATTGGATCACTTTTGGTCCCACCAGGACCCTGTCCTCAAGCTAATCCCAAAATCAAAGGCATCTGGCATGGTTGCCCATAAAGAAACTCGAAAGGCGCCATCTTATTGGTGCTTTGATAACTATTGTTATATGCAAATTATAACAGTGGCAATAATTCTTCCCAACTCTTATGTGGGTCCATCGTATACATATGAAACATGTACTCCAAGATTTGGTTTGTTCTTACAGTCTTCACGTCTATCTCCAGGTGATATGTGGTACTAATGTTAAGTTGGGTTCACAAGGCCTCTTGGAAACTAGTCCAAAATCATCCAGTAAACACCAATCCTCGATCATATATAGTCCTCTTAGGCATGCCATGCAACCTCAAAATCTCTTTGATGAAAACTCTAGCTATGTCAGGTGCCTGATACATTGTATGAACAGGAATAAAATGATCACTCTTCATCAGAGTGTCGACTACCAAAAAAATCGAGTCGTGTCTCATTTCCATCAGTGGCAATCCAACAAAGAAATCCATCTAAATTACCTCTCATTTTGATTCTGGAATTACATGTGGCTCTAGTAATCCTATCAGATGTCTATGATCATTATTTACCTACTGACATTATAGACATTTTTCCACGTAGTTGACTATTTTTGCATTCATTCCTTTCCAAAAGAATAAGGGGTTAAGGTCTGACCTCATATTCGTGACTCCTAGGTGAGCCATGTACAATGCTTTGTGAGCCCTTTTTAGGATCAACTCCTCAACTTGTAGTAGGGTGGTACATAAATTTGACTTTTAAATTTCAATAATCCATCATTGCCCACAGTAAATCGCTCAAATTTTGTCACCATCATTGTTTTTTGTCTGATAAAATCCTTGACCTACTTATACTAGTCGTCATCATGCTGTAAAGTTAGAATATTTTCACATATATTCGTTTGAAGAGGCATTACTGAAAATATGTGTGGTCTCTGACTCAATGCATCTGCCACTCTATTCATCTTTCCCTTTATGTAAGTAATATTGAAATCATACCTTCTAATCAATTCAGACCAACGTCGTTGTCATGCGTTCTAATATCTTTGAATAAAGACATGTTGTATTCCACAGTGGTCCATTTTTAGTTTGAATTTCTTACTAATAAGGTAGTGTCTCCAAACTCTCAAGGCATATACGGTGGCTAACAACTCCAAATCATGCATCGCATAGTTCTCCTCATGCCTTCTCAACTTTCTCGATATATAAGTGATCACGTGACCATATTGCATCAAGACTCCACCTAAGCCTTCCTTGGATGCGTCAGTGCATACCAAGAATTCTGCATCCATGTCAGGGACCTTTAGTATTGGTGCTATTGTCAACAAATCCTTGAGCCTCCGAAATGCCTCTACACATTTCTCAGTCCAAACAAACTTCTTATTCTTCTTCTGCAATTTCGTAATTGAATTTGCTATCTTCGAAAAATGCTTGACGAACCATCAATATTATCCCACTAAAACCATGAATCTATGCACTTAAGGGACATTCATCGATGCATTCTAGTCCATAATAGCCTCAATCTTTGTTGGATCCACAATGATACCTTCACCGAAGATGACATGCCCTAAGTAGTGAATCTTCGATTGATAAAATGAGCATTTAGACAATTTCTCATACAATTTGTTCTCTCACAAACACTATAGTACCAAGCACAAGTGCTCGTCATGCTACTCCATCATCCGAGAGTAAATCAAAATATCGTCAATGAATACTTGGATGAATTTGCCCAAGTATTCGCAGAACACCTTGTTCATCAAACTCACAAATACTCCAGGGGCATTTGTTTTCCTAAAGGTAAAATAGTAAACTCGTAATGTCCAAACCTCATCCTAAAGGCAGTCTTAGGGACATCATTCTTCTTGATTCGTAACTGGTGATACCCTCATCTCAAGTCAATTTTCGAAAACATTGTTGCACCTTTCATCTGATCAATAGATCATCAATCATTGGCAATGGATATTGATTCTTGACCATTGTCTTGTTAAATTGATGGTAGTCAATGTAGAATCTCCATGACCCATCCTTCTTCTGTGTGAAGATAGCAGGCGCACCCCACAGTGACACACTTGGGTGTATAAGTCTCAGGTCCAACAACTCTTTCAGTTGCATTTTCAACTCCTGTAACTCTGGGGTCGACATTTGATAAGGCATTCCTACTATCGGTTCAGTCCCAAGTTTTAGGTCTATGGTAAATTCTAATTCCCTTTGTGACAACAGCCTAGGAAACTCCTCAGGCAAGATGTTCACAAACTCTCTAACCACCGGAAGGTGTTCTATACCTTCTGCTACTCTCTTCTCATTTAACGCAAGGATATCATAAAGATTACATCCCTTGCGCATGCTCTTCCGTATCTACAAGGAAGAGATGAACCTCATGAAAAATCCCCGGTTCTGACCTATAATCACGCGTCTATGTCCCTCATCATTGATCAAGCTCAACTATTTTGTCTTACAGTTGAGGATCACCTCATGCGATTCCAACTAGTCCATACTGATCAAAACATCATGATATCCTAAGATCATGATGTATAGCTTGGCCCTAGTGAAAAACTCTCCCAGTTTAAGGCTACACCCTGTAACCTTCCCATGAACCTTTTGTTTGGCCCCAGAAGCCATTTCTACAAAAATAAACTTATCTTGTTTGACTACCTTCACCTAAATTCCTTTTATCACTGTACCAGAAATAAAAATTTTGGTAGCACCTATATCTATGAAAATACTAAGGGTTTGGTCAATGATGGTACCTAACGTATCAAGCAGAGTCAATTGGTGCTCTTCCTAGAGATTATTCACCGCTACATAAATCTGATGGGCCTTGTCCAAATCTCCCATGGTAGTGGATCCAGCTGATCCAAATGCTCTAGTCCTCTCCACTGGGTAGTCGCGCTAGTAATGTGGCTCCCCACATATCCAACACCCTTTCTTCGGTCCAGTACTTCTGGTACCCGAAGTAGAAGCTGACGGCCCACCGACCTGGAATCCTAGTGAGTGTCTAGTTGGTGTCTGATGTTGCTATGCACTAGATGACATCTTCCCTGCTGGTCTTGCTGGAGTCTTGCTGATAAGATCCTCCTTTGCTATGAGGGCCTTCTAGACGACATCATGCAAGGTTTGATGAATCATAATCCTAAACTTTTCACGAATGTTGACATTAATGCCAAACAAGAACCTATTGACCTTATGTTTCTCGGTATTCAGGTGCAGAGCATAACGAATAAGATCCATAAAACAAGCCTCATACTCGGGCACCGTACGGCCACCCTGTCGCAAGGCGTTGAACTCATTGAGCTGACACTTAATGAATTCCTCAGAAATATACCTCTCCCGGAATCATTTCTCGAACAATTCCCATGACACATCTTCAATGACCATGTTGAATTGTGGAAGGAGCATCTTCCACCATAGAAGAGAGCTCCCCTTCAGTTGAAATACCACCATGTAGACCTTCATGTTGGAGGTATATTCGCGAAGTGAACATCACATCGCTATATTATCCGACCATGCCTTGATGGCTGCATCGTCCGAGGCACCAAAGAACTTGGAAAATTTGATTTTCTTGATTTCGCGATGAATACTAATGGTACTGTCTGGGTGCATTGTAGACCCTCAGGGGTATATGCACCCTGGCCTCATCTCAGTATAGATGATGAATCAAGGCCTCTGAAAATTTCTAGAAGGACCTTGTCAGACCATCATCATCCCTTAAAACTATCAAATCCAGCCCAAGGACTTGTTCTTCCCCTTGGGGGTTAGACTCTGAGGGCATGGACACCTATGGAGGCATCGCATCTCCTTCCACGACACCCGTAGAGAAGCTCTGTGGCATCCTCTAATCGATATCACTACATGGATGCATTAAAGTTATAATTAGAGCTAGGTTATTACTTAAAGGTTTACTGCACTGGAAAGCATGGTGATCCACAGTCATAGGATTGAACCCCCTTTGATACCATATGTAACGACCCCGTGATTATGACTACATGTGACGCAAGAAAGTGATTTTTTTTTAAGGAACAAGGACCTACATGACCTCAATGTGTGCAATCAATCGATCAACAAATCCACAAAAATGAACATCAATTTCAAGGTAGGCACCTGATCCGTTAACTAGATTAACATATTTCACTTAACGATCAAGCACTCCATTAATGTAAATAAGGAACCCATACAATAACATTGTGACAAGCACACTAGCAATATAAGGCATGACATTAGGATTCAACTATATCCATAACACCAGTAGTCTAAACACTTAAACATCAACATAACCAAGTCATGTAAATGGTCGATACTGAAGTTGACCATAAGCAACATTAATCGAAGGCACGTGCGTCATGTAATACAAAATTAACACACATTAAGTTCATTACTCTATGTGAAAAAAAATCTAGGCACTTAGGAAATCACACAACACCATGGTTACAAGGCTCTTGGGTAAAATCCCAAGTGTAACAGTATGCGACAACAAGTCCCATGAGGTACACCTCCTACAAAAAACAATCAAGCAACAAGGGTGCCTGAGGTGCTAGGTAAGCTAGTCACACTATATTCAAGTCAATGATTATCCTAGGTGAAAAATGATGCTTAGCTAAATCCTTGACTAATGTTCCAGACATAAAAACCATTGTGCAGGACGTATGAGATTTAAGCCATCTTCATTTTCATAGATCCAAAGGTGCATGACATCTAAAATCTACAAGTATCCTTGTGATATACCATCCACTGTGCAAGGGATCTCGATCATAAATCAAGAACAAAATCATCGTTAATTCAAGGACGCTTACACCTTTCCTAGTCAAGGGTCTCCCTTAATCACAACCCATACCTCATTAAAACAAGAACACATGCATCTTCATTTCAAGAGGATCTATTACATTCCAGAATTACTTACGTTATTATAATCAATATAAATATAATTCCATCCTTTGAAAAATCCCCAAGATCGTACCCCAAAACTTTATTATTCTTTATTATGCTTCACTCAAATGCAAGGCTAAACTTTACAACAAAAACAGTTTCAGAATTTCACCCCTGACCACCATCATACAAGGAATTACTCATTGTAAGGATAGAAAACTCAATAAGGACAAAAGTGAAAGCAATAATGGAGAACTATGATGAATTAGGTAATAAAAAATTAGGCGATGGAGGACTAACCTATTTAAATATATTTCTTCCTCATTAAAATATGCCCAAAGATGCCTTATAACATTAGTATTAATCACTAGACAAGCCAAGAGAATGAACTTTCTTTATTTTTTAAAATTTAATATATATATTTATGCTCATAAAGTAACTCAATGATAATTGACATAGTGATTCACCCAAAACTTCAAGCGAATAAATTGCTTAAATAAAATACAATCTACTGTATCTTTAATTAGTAAAACTTTTTCCGGAAAAAGAGAAGGCAATTATCCCTTTTAGGTACATTTAATCGAGAAAAAGTAATTTGGCATGTAATATCCCTAAGACGAACCCAATTGTAATGTAAATGAAAATGTACTTAAGATGGTCATCTGTTATATATTATTTTTGTATACACCTTTCATGGTATAGTGCACGCATGTACTGCGCAGTAAAATGATGATATGTGCACATTCTTGGATATTGTACGTAGCAACTTATGTGCACGCAATATTGAGGCCAGGAAGCCTTTGTGTATATGTTGTGTTTTATAGGCTGGTGAACCAATTATTATAAGTTAGGATGATTATGTTTTGATTAGGTTGGAGAACCAAGATGTTAAAGTCCAATGTACCTATTTTTGTATATGTCTCATAATTAATATAAAATACATCATTGCGCGTAGACCGACCATGATAAAAGAGTCGGGGAACTAAACTCCACTAGTTAGGGAAATGGAGGAGCTAAAAGTTAAGGAAAATGGCTAAGCTAGGGAGCTTAAGCCAAAAAGGAATATTATATTAATATTTATTAAGGTATAAAGTATGGATAATTATTTTATCATAATTTCCAAAGTTGGGGACAAGTGGGCCAAAGTAGCTTCCAACATGACAAGTGTCAAGTTGGGGACATGCATACATATTGTTGGGACTTATTTCATTTTCCGGGGGGATTCATTCATCATTCCTTCCATTATTCAGTCAATCATTTCATGATCTTTCACTCACTCGGTCAATTAACCTCCATACCTTCATGTCACTCTACTTGAATGTGTA
>JASDQU010309167.1:63066-115114 GCA_032191745.1 Picea mariana
AAAAATTTTAGTAACAAAACATAAAAAAAAATTAAAATAATTAAAAAAAAAAAAAGAGTGCGGGCACGCATGGATTCCACATGCCCACCTTGCTTTTCCTACCTAACCCTAAAACCCTACACCTGCCAGCTCTTCGAACCCTACACGTCCTTCCTCTGCCGCCTCTCGCCTCTTTCCTCGGCTCTTGGCACTGGTGTTGGTCTGGTTGTGGCTTTGTGCATGACGGTGGCTGGTGTTTCTCAGGGTTTTTGTGAGTATTTTCATGCTCGGAACAAGTAATTTCGTGTCCGTTTAAGTTCCATAAGACACCTTAACTTCAGGACAAAGTTTCTTGAAGGGTGGGTGTATGTAACAACCCTAGTAGAATATATACTTAGGGATTATTAAGTAAAAGATTTATTAAGTAATTAATTCTTTTACTTAATAATCCCTAAGTATATATTCTACTAGGGTTGTTACAACGTCCTTGTCACATCCTACTACCACTCCCATCGAGGTCTAAATTGTAGGTTAACAATTACCTAGTTTGGGAGGTCCACGATGTCATGAGGGAAGACTGAGACAGTCACTCATGAAGATTCTAAGGAGAATGCAATAAGGAGGAGTCCTTATTGCTTAGAATCCCTTAGTCTCTCACAAGGTCGACCGAGTGGAGTGTTGACTCCAAGGGTTGGACAAACTTCCAAAACTAGTCAAAGGCGAGTGACAACCTTGGAGCACAGAGGTGCATCTTTAAGGGAACATCGTGTAATTAAAAACTTGAGCCAATAAATCTATGTGGCCTAGAAAACATTGAATTTATTAGACCTTGTCAAACTTAAAATAATTAATTAAATAGTGAATTTATTAATTATAAATCTGAATAAAGGTCTAAGCCTAATTATAAGACTAATCCTAAGTCTAAGTTTAGTTAGGGGACTAAAAATTAAAATATTAAATAAATTAAAGAATTGAGATAAATCAATTTAAGGAAAAAGTAAGAAAAATCTAAAGATTGGATAGAATGCACATATGTGCACAAAAATAATAAAAGAGATTTTGATAATAGAAAGAAATAAAATATGAGAGAATAGGTGTACACATAGAATAGTATCTAGAGTCAAGCTACCACTAGTCTAACTATGATGCAAGAGCATCGTAAGCAAGTGCAAAAGTGGAGGACAACTGGATATGCACCAACGCACGTTTTGAGGATGATTTGAATTTGAAAAGATGAAGCATCAATGTAATATCTTGAAAAGATATATTTGATTTTATGGTTTGGAAATTGTCACGCACATCTGGAGAATTGCTCTCATCTCTTGGTTGTAGACAATTAATGTAATGAATGTAAAGTAGATGTAGGCTTTAATTCGATTAGATAGCTTGAGTAGTAGGAGGGAAAACTCGAAACAACTCCCTCATATGTATTGTATTGTATCATTATTCCTTGAAGTAGTTGTTAGAAGTAGTAGAGCACGAGAGCATAGAAGAGTAGATAAGTTGTAGAGGTTGTATAAGAAGATAATTGTTGCTATAGAACCCATTTACAAAATCACTTGAGCTAATATAAGAATACTCTGAATCAAATTCATGATGTTGTTATGGATATTGTTTGCATATATTGAATGGTATGTTTACAGTTTTCTTATATGCTCTATTATGCATTTGTTTCAATTATTTTATGTGTATGATTTCATGTTCATTGTATGAAGTCTGTGAGAGGGAGAGTATGAGTTTCAATTGTTTATCTTCCTGATAATTCTTGCAAGAAGTGTAGTGAAGGTCCGCAAGGAATGCATTGACGAGGTTATGAGTTTTACCTCAGAGAAGCTCAAGAGAGATAGAGTTGTTCTCATACCATGAGAAGTGCAAGGTTAGCATAGAGCCGCGCAAGGTGTCCATAAGTAGATTTAAGTCAAAGACTTTTCCAACCAAGTGAGTGGCCAAAGAACTATTGTCACAAGGAGTGCACAGAGTTGGAAGATTTCAGATAATCAAATATTATCGTGGAACCGCAAGGAGTGCATGCAAGAATCCCATGGAATCCTTGAGTTGCATCCAACATCAAGCTCATGAGGGATAGAGTCTTGGAAAATTCAAAGGAAGGATGAGGTTCAAAGTCTCCTCGCAGAACCCAAGCTCAGGAGGAAAGACGCTGAGTTACTTGGCCAAGAATATTTGAGAATTATAACGGACGGTTGAGTTTCTCACAGGAAGGAACATTGATTTTTCGTGGACCATTAGATCCAGGGAGGATAAGGCCAAGTGTCTTTCATCACTCGCAAGATCGGGAAGGATTAGTAGTTGTTAGATATGGATCAACAAGAGTCGTGGATTGGAGAATGGAATTTTGTCTTTTCGGGAGTAGGAAGTGTGGAGGAAGTTGTTTCGAGAATCTCCGATACGTGAAGTCCCAAAAAAATCTGGATTGTCAGATCTTAGGAGGTTTAGGACCGTTTATCTTTGGATAACGATTCACGAGTTCGGACTTCGAGAAAAAGGAGAGGAGTCACATTGCGAACTCACAAGTCGTGAAATCCCGACGCACTCAAAGGTGGACCCCAAGGTTAGTCTGGAGGTCATATGATAGAAGCATAAGGGAGGAGCTAAAGACCTGTTAGCCCATTTCGAGGTTTCAGGAATTGAAGGAGTCGGGGGGGACTCACAATAGTAATTGCGAAGTTGAGAAATCTGAAACACCTTTTCGGGTCAAGTCAGTGGTCACGCTGGGTGGTCACATGGAGTGGAGGTTCACGCCTAGTGCTTGTTCACTCAGGTGTAAATTCTAAGAAGGACCTATGGTATTATTTGTATTGAAGGTTCCAATGGGAACTAGGAGTCATTTCGGCTCAAGGGAATAGGAAGATCCAAAGAACGAGAGGTCATGCAAACCCTACTGAGGTAGGGGTGTTGCATCAGGTGGTATCAGAGCTAACAACTTTTGTTTTCTATAGAAGGAAGATAGGGAACAATTGTGATTTGAATTCTACGTGGACAGATTTAAACAATGCCGCCAAGAAGATGTCAAGAGAGACCCATTCCATATCAATCCGTGGAAAGGGAAATGAGAGAACTTCATGATCGATTGGATTCTATGGAGACAACATAGAGAGGAACACTCAATACATAAGATATGAGTGAGGCAGAAAGAGAGAACGAAGCTGGAGCCAAAGAAGAAGTTGTAGCCAAAGACACTGGAAAGGAACATCAATTCAAAGTTGTTGCAAGAATAGGAACCAGAGAAAAAATGGACATCCCAATGTATGAAGGCAGCTTGGATGTTGAAGAGTTGCTAGATTGGTTTAGAGCATGGATAAATATTTAGATTATGAGAATATTGAAGAAGACAGGAAAGTAAAACACACTGTCACTAGACTGAAAGGGGATGCAACACTGTGGTGGGATGAACTGTGGGCTGATAGGCATTGCAAAGGAAAACAAAGAATAACAAAATAGGATAGGATGGTCGCCAAGATGAAAGCCAAATTTATACCCAGAGATTACCAAATACATATGTTTCGAAGAATGCAGAATTTGAGACAGAAAAAGATGACAGTGAAGGAATACACTAAGGAGTTTTACAGAATAAACATTAGAGCTAGTCATCGTGAGAGTGATGATGAAAAGGTCCCCAGATAAATGAATGGTCTGAGATATGACATTCAGGATGAGATGAGCATGGTGATAGTTAGGACTGTAGAAGATGCTTATCAGGTTGCTATGAAAGATGAAGAGAAATTGGCCTGAAAGCAAGGTCAAAGGGGAAAAGGTAGAAGTCAGAGCACAGGCAAAGAAATTGCCTAGGAAAGAGTCCAAAATCCCAAGGATGAAGAAAATAAACTACATAACCACTGAGAAAGGGGAGGAATCTCACAAAGAGGACAGTATGTGGATAGGAACACTTTTCCGCGAGCAAGAGGAAGAGGAAGAGACAGAGGATGTGAAATAAAGTGCTTTGTCTATGAAAAGATTGAACACAAATATTTTGAATGTCACGATAGAAAGAGAGATGGAGGAGGCAAAGCTCACATTTCAGAAGTGCAGAGGAAAAATGTTGAAGAAGAAAATGCATAAGGTGGAAGATACAAAGCAATGTATAGATTGATGCCGCAGGAGAATGAAGAAGTTAAGAAACAAGTCTAGAATTTGATGGACGAAGAGTTGATTAGAGAAAGCTTGTGTCCATGGGCTATACCACCAGTGTTAAGTCTGAAGAAGGATGGTGGATGGAGTATGTGTACAGACTCAAGGGTTATAAACAAAATAACCATTAGGTATAGATTTCCTTTACCCAGGATAGATGATTTGAGGGATTGCTTGAGTGGGGCAAATTTTTTTTCAAAAATTGATTTGAAAAGAGGATATCATCAGATCAGAATGAGGGAAGGTGATGAATGGAAAACAACATTCAAGACGAGTGAAGGACTGTATGAATGGTTTGTCATGTCATTTAGCTTGAGGAATGCGCCAAGTACTTTTATGAGATTGATGAACGAAGTCTTGAAACATTCATTGGAAAGTTTGTAATTGTGTATCTCTATGATATACTGATCTTCAGTAAGACTAAGGAAGAACACTTGAGACATTTAACACTAGCGATGAGGAGGTTGGAACAGCAGGAGTTGTTGATAAATCTAAAGAAATAATCTTTCATGAAGACAAAAATCATTTATTTGGGTTTTGTGATCTCTTCGAATGAGTTGAAGATAGATCCTAAGAAGGTAAAAGCAATCAAAGATTGGTCATCGCCAAAGAATATATTTGAATTCAAAAGATTCCATGGACTAGCCAGTTTTTATAGGGTATTCATCCAAAATTTTAGTGGAATTTGTGCATCAATGATGGACACAGTCAAGAAAAGACATAAATATTTTCATTGGACAGAGGAAGCAGAGAAAAGTTTCAAATTGTTGAAGAAGAAGATAATTGAACAACGATTTCTAGTTCTGCCAGATTTCAGTAAGACATTTCAAGTGAGATTTGATGCCAGTGGATTTTCCATTGGAGTAGTCTTAAGTCAAGACAATAGACAAGTTGTATACTTCAGTGAGAAGATGAACGATGCCAAGAGAAATTATTCCACATATGATAAAGTGTTTTATGAAGTCATATAAGCATTGAATAAATCGAGACACTACTTGGTTCCCAAAGAGTTCATTTTGTATAGCAACAATCATGCCTTACAGTTTATAACAAAACTGAAAAAACTGAATGAGAAGCATGCAAAATGGGTTGAATTTATGTAGAACTTTACTTTTGTTATAAAACACATTTCTGGAAATGCTAACAAGGTTGTTGATGCATTGAGCAGGAAATGTTTGATTCTGCAGGAGTTTCGTGTGAAGACCTTTAGTTTTGATAGCCTTAAGAAGATGTATAGAGGTGATTCAGATTTCACAGATGCTTATGAAGCATGTGAGAACCATGTTCTGAGAGACATAAGCCAATGGATTGAATACTTGATCTAGGATGGAGTGTTATTCAAAGGAAATCAGTTGTGTATCCCGAAGAGTTCTATGAGAGAAAACCTTTTAAAGGAAAAGCATAGTGGAGGATTGGTTGGGCATTTCGGCCATGACAAGACATTTGCGCAACTGTATAGTTTATATTATTGGTGAGGGATGATGACATATTTCAATACTTTTGTCAACAGATGTAGATTTTGTTAGCACACAAAGGGGAAAAGGTAGAATATAGGATTGTATCAACCATTACCAGTACCAGAGAGGTCGTGGGACGTGGTAAGCATGGATTTTTTGTTAGGACTGTAGAGGACACAGAGAGGTTGTGATTCCATATTCGTGGTAGTCGAGAGATTCTAAAAAATGACACATTTTATTCCATGTCAGAAAACCAGTGATGCAACACACATTGCAAATATGTTTTTCAAAGAAGTTGTTCGACTTCATGGTTTACCCAAGAGTATTTTTTCAGAGCGAGATACCAAATTTGTTGGTCATTTCTTGAGGACACTATGGAAAAAGATTGGGACAAATCTATCTTTTAGCTGAGCATATCACCCTCATAGGGATGGACAGTCTGAGGTAGTAAATCGAAGTTTGAGAGACTTACTGAGGAGTTTAGTAGCTAAACATCATAGTCGGTGGGATCATATTCTGCCGCAAGAGGAATTTTCATATCATGACTCACCTAATAGAAGTACAGGACAAAGCCCATTCCAGATAATGTATGGAATGCATCCAAGAGGAGTATCTGATTTGAGAGACTTAGAGTAGAATGAGTTCAGGAGTGTTGGAGCAGAATATTTTGTAGCAGAGATGCAAGAGCTCCATAGTAAGATTAAGGAGCAGTTGCAAAATTCCAACCATGAGTAAAAGTGTAGAGAAGATCAACATAGAAGAGAGCTTCAGTTCAAAGTGGGTGATTTGGTCTTAGCATATGTAAGGAAAGAAATATTCCCAAGGGGAACATATAGTAAGTTAAAGATGAAAAAGATAGGGCCGTGTAAGATTTTGAGAAAATTTGAGGCAAATGCTTATGAGATAGAATTGCGAGACGATGTGGGCATATCACCCATATACAACATAGTAGATATGTATCCTTACAGAGAAGATGAAATAGATGGGATAGAGATTTAGAAAAAAATCCAGTCAGTTAAATAGATTCCTGTAGCTGAAAATCCGCATATGGAAAATATCATTGATCAGAGAGTTAGCAAGAAAACCCAAATAAAAACATATTTTAAGTATTTGGTAAAATGGAAAGGACACCCGATTGAGGATGCCAGTTGGGAAAGTGAAGCAGATATCCAGAAACATGGACAAATGGTGCAGGATCTCATGGACACAAGTCCATTAATTGTTCAGCAAGAGGAGTATGATGCAGGAGCATCGTAAGCAAGCGCAAAAGCGGAGGACTACTGGATATGCACCATTGCGCATTTTGAGAATGATTTGAATTTGAAACGATGAAGCATTAATGTAATATCTGGAAAAGATATATTTTCTTTTATATTTTGGGAATTGTAATGCAAAATTGGATAATTTCTCTCATATGTTGGTTGTAGACAATTAATATAATGAATGTAAAGTAGATATATTCTTTAATTCAATTACATAGCTTGAGTAGTAGGAGGGAAAACTCGAAAAATCTTTCTCATATCTATTGTATTGTATCATTATTCTTTGAAATAGTTGTTAGAAGCAGTAGAGAAGGAGAGCATAAAAGAGTAGAGAAGTTGTAGAAGTTGTATACACAAATATTTGTTGCTATAGAACCCATGTACAAAATCACTTGATTTAATATAAGAATGCTTTGACTCAAATTCATGGTGTTGTTATGGATACTGTTTTCATCTATTGAATGGTATGTTTACAATTTGCTTATATGTTCTCTTATGCATTTGTTTCAATGCTTTTATGTGTATGATTTCATGTTGAGTGTATGAAGTATATGAGAGGGAGAGTATGAGTTTCAATTGTTTCTCTTCCTGAGAATTTCCTGCAAGGAGTAAAGTGAAGGTCCGCAACGAGTGTGTTGACAAGGTTCTCAGTTTTACCTCAGAAAAGCTCTGGAGAGATAGAGTTATTCTCATACCATAAGAAGTGCAAGGATAGCACAGAGCCACGCAAGGTGTGCATAGACAAATTTAAGTCTAAGACCTTTCCAACAAGGTGATTGGTTGAAGAACTGTTGTCGCAAGGAGTGCACAGAGTTAGAAGATTTTAGATAATCAGAGATTATCGTGGAACCACATGGAGCGTGTGAAAGAATCCCTTAGAATCCTTGAGTTGCAGCCAACATCAAGATCAGGAGGGATAGAGTCTTGGAAAATTCAAAGGAAGGACGAGGGTCGAAGTCTCCTTGCAAAACCCAAGCTTAGGAGGAAATACACCAAGTTTCATGGCCAGGAATCTTTGAGAATTAGAATGGATGGTTGAGTTTCTCAGAGGAAGGAACACCGATTTTTCATGGACCTTTGGATCCAGGGAGGATAAGGCTAAGTTTCTTTCAACACTCACAAACTCAGGAAGTATTAGTAGCCATTAGATCTGGATCAACGAGAGCTATGGATTGGAGATTGGAATTTCAACATTCCAGGAGTAGGAAGTGTGGAGGAAGTTGTTTCGATAATCCCTGATATGCAATGTCCCAACGAAATATGGATCATCAGATCTGTGGATAACAAGTCATGAGTTCGGTCTTCGGGAAAAGGGAGATGAGTCACATCGCGAACTCACAATTCACAAAATCCCAACGCACTCAAAGGTGGACCCTAGGGTTAGACTAGAGGTCATATGATAGAAGCATAACGTAGGAGCTAAAGACACGTTATACCATTTCGGGGTTTCAGGAATTGAATGAGTCGGGGGGGACTTGCAATAGAAATCGCGAAGTCACGAAATCCAAAACACCTTTTCGGGTTAAGTCAGTGGTCACGCCAGGTGGTCACGTGGAGTGGAGGTTCACACCTAGTGCTTGTTCGCACAGGCGTAACTTCTAAGAAGGAGTTGTGGTATTATTTGTATCGAAGGTTCCAGTGGGAACTAGGAGTCGTTTCGGATTAAGGGAATAGGAAGATCCAAAGACCGGGAGGTCACCCTGACCATGCTGAGGTAGGGGTGTTGCGTCAAACTAGAAGAAGACTCCTAATCCAACTCTAACTAATATCTATTTAGGAGACACTCATTAAATGAGAAATTAGGGAACAAAGGGGCAACTAAGAGAGAAAATAGGAACACCTTTGAGAATGTGAGGGAAAATGGATTTTTAAATAAAATAAAAATGGTATTTTATTGTGCAACTTGAGGAGAGTGTGACAAGTGTGTGGGTGAATATTACTAATACAATTAATTAAAAATATAATTGCTTATGCATGAAGACATGTGTCATTAGGTATATTTCTATAAAACAAATGTTGAAGAAGGAAAATGGATCTCTCCTATTATTGATAAGGTTATGCTGCCAAAATGGGGTTGACTGTGTTTTACTTATGAGAGTTGGGATACCATGCTTGTGAAAAGGGTGGAATCTCTACCTTGTGAGGGAAGCCTTGGAGCTATTTTTGTCAGTTTCTTGTGTGTGGCCCCTTTTTAGCTCGAGGGGATAAGGGGAAAGAAGAGTAACCCTAGCATTGAGAGGGAGGTGCGAGTGAAATCCTTGGATTGGCAAGCAAGAGTAAGGGAATATGCGCAAATTACTTAGTTGAAGACATTTTTCATCCATCGACATCTTTTGGGTCACGATATTTCACATTTTATTTTGTAAAGAATATAAATCTTTCATTCAACTTTCATTAGAAATACAATCATTACAAATTCTTGATTCCGCAACAGATGTATACATATTATGATATTCTATTATGATTCACAAAATTGGAAGGCCCTTTTAAGATCACTTGTTAGATTCATGTAATTCCAAAATAAAGGATGAGAATAAGAACAGTATGCATTGTTTACATTTGTAATTTTTTATAGATTCAATGTTTCGAGTTGATACCATCAAACGACTTTGAGCAACCTTATAGGGATGTGTTTTGTATACCTGCGCGTACTACATTATGTCTACTAGGAAACATATCTTAGAATGGATACTTTGTTTCAAATCTCTTATGAGTCAAGAAGTAATTCGCTTCATGTAACTAAAATAATTTACATTAGTTCACAATTGATTAAGTATGTGCTGAGATAAAATCACTCCAAGGGACACGCACAAAGGCTACTGTTATCATTATTGGTAATTATGCGTGACGATATTCTGGTATCTCTATTTTTGGACTACTTTTTTTTTCTTTGAAACACTCTTTACACTTTTGATAAATGAATTCCTTTTGAATTCATCCATTGACCTTCATTGATAAGTATTTTGACTCTAATCTCATAAGAATACCTTTACGCTTTTAAATGAAATTCCAAAATTTCTTTATCTCTTCAATTCTTGACAGAGATGCTGGCGACGTCCTTCCATTCGATCACTCCTGCTTTTGCCATTTCTATTATTTTACTTTGGTATAACTTTAGAGTCTGGAAAAATTTTAGTCGAACACCATTTCTAAACTCGCAACGCTCCTACTCTTGTGTAAACGGTTGGGGTTAATGCACCTTGACGATCTCAGTCTTTTTCTTTACTTGGGTTCTATGAATCAAAATGTAGGAGGCATTGCTTTTGTTGAAATGATATATCTTTGTTTTCTCCCTTATCCCATTATCCAGTTGGAAACTAAGAGATTCACCTCTCATTGCCGGTTAATCATAGTTACCGAATGATTAAGGAGATTCAACTCTCATTGCCGGTTAATCAACTATTTGTCTTACAAAATATTAAAATGGTATTTGGTCATTTATGTTTGGATAATCTAGACTCTCAAGATAAACAATTTGCAGTAAGTGATGTTAAACCATAATAAATTTATGAAAGTATTTATCAATTCTAGTAATAATTTTAAGAGTACTCTATTTTTTACTTTAGAAGAAAGAAGGACTTAATTTTTATATTTGTATATCCAAAGTAGGTAGACTAAATGGGTAATATAATAAATAAATGGAAGAAACCCTTAAAGACATATATATATATATATATATATGTGTGTGTGTGTGTGTGTGTGTGTTTATATTTAAAGAATATAAATTAGTATATGTTATAGGTATGTTTCTTTTCCTGAATTTTGTCACTCATAAATTAGTGTTGAGCTATGAAGCATAGTATTGAGTTAATCATGGATGAATCTAGGACCCTTCATTTACCCGAACTGAATTCTTATTTTTCACCTCATCATATTGAGCATATAATCTTGGAACTACAATACAATAACTCACGATAAAAAGAGATTTAGTTTAAAATTAATCATTGACTTATGGATATTAATATATTCAGTATTATCAATTAAGCACTTAAATATCACCACTTAACTTAGAGATTTGGTTATGTACATAAGTTGAGGATTGATTTTCATTGTTACAATTGTACTTATTTTAGCAACCCTATTCTTTATTATTCCTTGAATAAAAGAAACTCATAGCATTGGGGAATATATTGTAGAAAATTAAGCTTGGGCATTAATTTGGTGGAGTAATTTAGATTTTAGATGACCACTAAAAGATGAATTTTTGGATTATGATTGGAGTTATGGGATTTAGATACCTCCTTTTTCCTCATAACAATCGCCACCTAAGACATTAAATGGCCAAAATCAATCGGATGAATCCTCAACTTGAGCGTTGATTATGTGTCTTGGAGGGCCTAACCTTGCACTTAGGTTGGGCACGTAGATATCATTTTTTATCTTATGTAATGTAGTTGATCTATGAATAACAATGAATTGTATTTAGAACTTGATGTGTAGTGAGATAGTAAGGAGAGATTGTGTAAATGTTAATGTATGTTATTTTATGTAACACTTGTTCTATCTGATGTAAAAAAACATTCACTACTGTACTCGCTTACTTGAAGTCTTAAGGAAGGAGTCATTACACTTGGTCAATCCATATAGATGAAAAACTTCACTTATAAACACATGTTCCACACCACTGACATAATAAGTGTCTCTCATTGGAAACAAATGGGCACTTTTGATAAACTTGTCAACTATAACCAAAATGAAATTGTGTCTCTGCAATGTGAATGGAAATCCCACAATAAAATCCATATAAATGACTTCCTATTTGGACATAGGAATGACATGTGGCTATAGGGATCATTCTAAGCAATGGTGATCTTCCTTCACTTTTTGACAGTAAAGAAACTTAGCGAGAAACTGAATTACATCATGTTTCATGAATATAACATTCTTCATGTCCGCGTACATTCTATTCATACCATCATGCACACAATACAATGTTCTATGGGATTTCTTGAGGATATTTCCTTAAATATATCCTCCCTACATGATATATATCCTTCCTTGAAATATCAACAATCCATCCACTTCAAGGACATATCGTTAAAACTTTGGTTTTATCGACATCCCATTTTGGAGAGATGAAGTAACCTTCAAATACCAACTACATCGAAGAAGTTTTCCCAACACTCGCTCCCTCAAATTTAACTCTAAGTGCACTAGGGAGAATATTTTTGGCCTTCTTCTTAGGGCATCGACCACCACATTTTATTTTTCCTTCATGTACAAAATTCCAAAATCATACTCACCCTTAAATTCACTCCATCCTCTCTAGATGGGATTGAAATCCCTTTATGTGGTGAAGTAATTTAGTATTTGGTGATAATTATTGAGAAAAAATATTTTCCCAAAAATATAAAGTCTCCAAATATCTAGAGCTAGCATCACTACTACAAATTCCAAATCATGCATAGCATAAAGATCCTCATATTGCTTTAACATTCTTGATGCATACTGCATACTTTATCACTCCCCCATATTGCATTAACAGAGTTCCCAACCCTTTTTTTGAGGCATCTTTGTATACTATGAAATATTTAGCCATATTAGGAACTTAAAAGATTGACACACTAGTTAGGAATCTCATAACTGTGATGAATGCAGTGTCAAATTCAACTTTTCACTCATACATGATTCCCTTGTGTTTTAAAGTAGTGATGGGTTTTGCAGTCTTTGCAAACCCATAAATAATAGGTTTTCCCTCTTACTTGCATTTTTTGCCAAAGCACTCGTGAGTTGCTTTTCTAAAAAAGCAATTTTTGAATGTGTATGTGCCCTGCACCAATATTTCCTATGTACATACGCTTGATGCACCACTATATCTCGCGTACATATGCATGCTTCACCATTAAAACCCGCGGATACTTGCAAATTTTGCAAGGAATTCATTGAGATTACATGATATTGGGTAGTTTCCCAACTAATCTACCTGCTATATGACATCACCCAACCGATTAACCATCCTTTTTTCATATGAAAGGAGGTGTTGGGGTCTCATTTCACATCTAGACATAAGAACATTGAAACTATGCCTGATTTCACATCCCCTCCTTTCCCAATTTATTGCATCCATTTTTTGAGAATTGCCTTATCATTTCTCCATTAGCCCTTCTTCCTCCATAAGAACACATTCACTTCCCAATAAGAGATCAGAAGGTTGAGAGGATAAGCCATACAAAGGTGCACTTGGAGCTTGGTGAAGAGGATCCCGGACCCAGTTCGTGAAGTAGTAGTCAACTTTGATTGTAAAGGTATAATCATGGAGTTATTAATAAAAGAATTACTTTTACTGTCCCAAATCATGGTGTATTGAATGCTTTTATTGGTTTATGTTTTGACATTCTAACATATAACCCTAATTTGTATATGAAATAGCATGCTTTTAGCTTTATGTTTGTCAATATTTGAATGCAGGACAACCTTGGGAGGAGGCGTGCAGTCAGTGAAGCTTTCAAGCGCGAGGGGATCATCACGGGACGCAGAGTAGAGGTATAATTATCCGATCTTCCTCATCTTTGTTTTTCTCGTATGACGTTTGGTATGTTTGGGGTAGTTTAGAGAAGTAGTTGAGTTTTATACGGTTAATTGATCTGCCTATATTATGAACCCTGGTGTAGTCATAGGGGGGTTTTCTCGCTAGCACCCCATGAAGCCTTGCACCTCATGATCATTTTTTTCCATTAGCTAATCCATTATGGCCATCACCTTTTTCTCATTCCAAAGAAATTCATTCTCTTGAAATAATATGAAAAAGATAGTGAATATCATTTTGAATGAAAGATCATTTTGAAAATTTTCCATACATTTTTTTTTCTCTTAGGCATGTCAATGAAACTTCTATCAAGTTCTCACTCATGTTATCTATCATTCCTAGAATAGATGAGAATATTATCTATATAGATCTGCACAAAGTGGCATAATTACTTTTGGAACACGAAGTCATGAGGCTCATGAATACAACTAGTGGTCTATTCGTTAAACCAAATGGAACCACTATGAATCAATAGTGTTCAAATTGAATTTGAAAGGATGTTTTAGGATTGTCTCCTTCCTTATTCCTTAACTCGTGATACCCTTATTACAAATTGATTTTTGTGAAAACAATCGCTCCCTTAAAGTGAACAAAGAGATAATCTATCTAAGGTATTGGGTACCTATTATTCCCTATTGATCAATTCAAATCCCTATATAAATATTAATAGTGCACCCCAAGGTAAAATCATTTTGTCCTTAAAAGCCCCAAGTTCAACAGTTCCTTGAACTGTATCTGCAACTCATAGGTTCAAAGATTTCATCCTATACTTTGTTTGGAAAATCAGCTTCACACTAGGTTTTATATTGATCATGAATTTAATCTCCCTCTTAGTGTAAATGTGTTGAACCTGCACATAATAGATATAGATAGAAAATACTACACACATTTGTAGACATAAATTGAGAAAAAAGAAGAAGGAGAGAAAGAATAGAAGAATTTTCATTAACCATAATGAATAGTGAATAATTTACAAAATATATACTATGTATGACTCAATCAATGCTCACTAAAGGAGAATCAATGTGTCATAGTGGTGGTCTAGATTTATATGGAAACAAACCAACAATTACAGGAGGAACTACAACCTATTCTAGCCTCTCAGGCAGTTACAAGAGTGAACTACCACCTAGCTCAGTTAACTAGTCAACCAGCCTTCAGTTAATTGACTGAACAGAGTGTAGTGAGGAGTAGATCAAGAAATCAAGGGTAATGTGCTATTTTGGTGATGATCCCAAGGAAAGTGTGCATTATCATGGTGATGATCCCAATGTTTCATGGTGATAAAACCAATGCAACATCTAGACTCAACTCAACTAGTCAAACTAAAGTGTCAACTTAAGAGAATATTTTCCAGGTGGAATATTCTCCAGTAAAATATAGGAGATTGGATAATGACTAATAATCACTAAAAAAGAAGGAAAAACCTTAGAAAAAATAAATCCTAGGTGTGTTTTAAGTAACTCCAACACCCCCCTTGAACATAACTATGGTGAAAATAAAGAATGGGTCACAACAACGAGGCCATGTTAAGGACCCAAATACAAAAGATACACTGAAATAAAGTGAGAAAAGAGGTAAAACCTCATCGGAAAACCCTCCCTCAAGTTAAAATGTATGTAAATATAATACCTATAGTTGCTAGGAAATTGTGTCCTTCACTCCAAGACAACTTCACAGAGAATGGAACTTTTTCTCAGTGAAGGTCTTGGTGAAGATAGTTGTCGTCTGTTCTGCTAAAGGATAGAACTATAGGCCGATGATCCCCTCTCTACTAAGTCCCGGATGTAATGCATGTGGATCTCGATGTGCTTCATTTGTTGCCTCTGAACTAGATCTATGCATAACTTCAGAGTGCTCTTGTTGTAACACCAGATGATGATCGACCGATGAAATTGAATGCCCAACTCAGTGAGATACTTTTGTAGACACATAGCCTGAATGGTTATGTTAACTACCCCTCTATACTCTGCCTTGACTGAATATAGAGAAATGGCAGCTTACTTCTTTCTCGACCAATAGATAGGCTCAAAACCAACACTGAGTGAGTAACCAAATGTGGACTTGTGATCAATGTTATCACCAGCCCATTCAGAATCAATAAACCCGATGAGATTTAATGTTGAGTCTACTGCATAATGAATCACAAAGGTGATCGTGCCCTGTACATATCAAAGGATATGCTTTTCATCCTTCCAATGTAGCTCGTGCAGCTCCTTCATGAACCTAGAAACTATGCCAGCTACATAGGAGAGGTCTGGTATGGAGTGTGTGAGACACAACAAGCTCACCACTAGCTGTCTATAGAGTGTGTTTTCTATACAGTGTGTTTTCAACCAATGGAGTGTCCCCGCCCTCCTCAATTTTGACTCCTGATAAGAAAGGAGTTGGATCAGACTTGCAGTCTATCATGTGAAATCTCTCAAGGAGATATCATGCATACTTGGCCTGAGATAGTTTGATGCTCGATGCATCCTGACTGAACTCGAGTCCAAGGAAGAAGTCTAGAGTACCCATGTCCATCATCAAAAACCTGTCATATAGAATCCTCTTAACTATATCAATAGTTGAAGTTGAGAAATCGGTGATCAACAAATCATCAACATACAAAACCAAGAATATAAGTGAATCATCCGTCCTGAGCATGTAGACATTCGAGTCTGATTTACAATGTACAAAGTTTTGTGACAATAGGTAGGAATCCATCTTGGAATACCATGCCCTCATAGCATGCTTGATTCCATAAAGGGACTTCTTCAATCAATAGACCAAATATGATTCCTTCATAAATCCCTAGGGTTTCTCCTTATAGATCTCCTTATACAAATCACTATTAAGAAATGCATTCTTCACGTCCATCTGATGGAATTCCTATCCATTGGTTTCCACAATGTAAATTTCCAATTGTATGGAATCCATCTTCACTACTAGAGAGAAGGTCTCATCATAGTCAATACCATGCAGCTGCTGAAATCCTTTGGCAACAAGTCTAGCTTTGTATCTGCTAATTTTTCCATCTGCTACACTCTTGGTATTGTAGAGCCATCTGCATCTAACAATTTTCCTACCATAAGGAAAGGGAACCATATCCTAAGTCTGGTTCTTGAGGAGGGAGTTGTACTCCTCCTACATGGCGGATTCCCAAAAGGGATTTCCGGCAACCTAACCATAAGAATGTGGATATGAAGAATGATCCAAGAAAATATGCATGGAGGGAAATGGTTCAGTGGAAGTGAGTGAAACAAAAGGCTCCTCGAAATAAGATCAGTTCCTCCTAGTATCGGCTGTATCACCAATGAGATCCCATGCATCATGAAGAGTAGTATGTTCCCACTTGGGCCTTTTCTCTAGCTCTACAACTACATCTGGATTCTCTGATTCTGCATCTGACTATACTGACTCTGTATCTGAATCATTTGATTCCTCTAAATCAAAAATCTCATCTGAAGAAGATTTGGCATGTGCATGTTCATCATCTTGGATAGGTGGTAGAGTGAAGGTGTTTGCATGCCACTGTTGAGGTACATCTGAGACACTTTCCTCGAATTGGAAACTTCGCTCAATGATGAGTCAGTTTGAGGAAAGATGAATAAGTCTATATCCCTTCACATTGTCTAGGTATCCAACAAAAAAACACTCAGTGATCTATGGATCAAGTTCCTTCCTCTTTTCAGATGGAAGTCGGGCCCATGTACGTGAACCAAAAATACGAAAGTGGGTCACTTCCAGTTTGAGGCTGCTCCAAGCCTCATAGGGGGTCTTATCCTTGAAAGATATATGGGGAGATATATTTTGGATGTATGTTGAAAAATTAAGTGCTTTGGCCCATAGTCTATGTGGTAGTGACTTTGCATGTAACATGCAAGATGCCATCTCCTTTAGAGATCTGTTTTTCTGCTTAGAAACTTCATTTTTTTGTGGAGTATAGGAAACTATGTGATGCAACTGAATACCTGCCTCATGGAAAATATTATAGATCTCATGATTGACATAATCACCCCCATTATTAGTTCGAAGGACTTTGATTTTCTTTCTGGACTGTGTCTCAACTAGGGCTTTGAAATCTTTGAGGTGTTGAAAGACCTCGAATTTTTCCCTGAGAAAGTAAATCCATGTAAAATGTGAGAAATCATCAACAAAATGAGAACAAACATATCTTTGTTGATATATGGATTCAGAAAAGGATCCATAAGGTCACTATGCATCAGCTCTAAAGGCGCGAAAGCTCTTTGAGACGTTCCTTTGTCGAATTTCTCTTGAGGGTGTTTTCCAAGAACACATCCCTCACACACTCCCTTGGAGAAATGTATGTTTGGCATACCATCAACCAATATTTGCTTGATAAGTTGTTGCATGTATATAAAATTCAAATGTCCAAACCTATTGTGTCATATCCTACTACTTTCATCAGCATGAGTAAGTAGTAAAGCATAATCTGGTTTAATAAATTCAAAAAATGTATACAATCTAGACAGATGATTTACCTCACTAGTAGAAACCTTGGAGTTAGCTTGCATGTCATATATGTACATGACATTTGTTGTGAATATGAATTTATTTCCAGTGTTGTAATCCGTCATCTAATACATGTATAGAAGGTTGAAAAAAAATTTGGGAACGTGCAACACATTCATGAAGCTTCTCTTGGTGAGTTCAATCCTTCCTTTGCCAGTGAATTCGACTGTAGATTTCCCCCCCATAAAAATAGGAGGACCTTTGCATGCATCCAATGAATCATAGACTTATTTTGAGGGATCCACGTGATGTGATTCTCTTGAATCTACGATCCAATCATTGCGAGAGGAGTTGATGGCAATCAAGGCATGGCTAGAATTGCCTTTCTTGGGATTCTGATCTTTTGTCTTCTTCTTCTTGGCACCCTCAGGGATGCGATCTCCAAGGTTTTTTTTCTGAAGTATTTGAGTCATTATATCTATTTTATTTTGCATGCATGCATATTCTTGATGGAATCCTTTGTGGAAGTACCTACATTTTTCCCCTTTTCTTCCATTTTCCCCTTTGGACCCGGAGGCCTCGGTGAAGGGTTTTGAGTACCCTTCCTTCTTAGTATTGCATGATATTTCATTTTTCATTTATCTTTATATTCCTGATATTGATGGCTTCCATCGTGCACAATAAGTACATGTGCCTTTGGGCCTTTGATCTTTCCCATGTTGATGAGCTTGGTTTACTCTTGTGTCATGGATTCGATAAAGTCCTCAAGAGAAGGCATATTCCAGGTGGCTCCGGAGAAGAATCTGACTGAAAGGAATGTGGACACAAACACAGAGAATTCAGGACCAAGTTTGGAGAGAATGGTGAGAACCATTTATTTCTCTTCCTTATATTTATCAACCCCACAAGCTTTGAGTTGCAACAGTAAATCCTTGAATTTTGTAAAGAAATATTGGATATTGTCGAAGATTTTTGGATCCAATGTGAGAAATTACACCTCCAGCATGTGTCCCCTCATCTCATTCTATTTTTAAAATATCCCTTCAAAGGTGGTCCAGGATTCATTGGGAGTCATACAGGAAGATATGTGAAAAAGGAGATCGGGAGAAATAAGACTGCAAATTGTTCTAAATGCTTCATCCATTCAATTTAAGTACATGGATTTTTTTATGGCTGATGTGGGTTATGTGTATGTATTCAAGGTTAACCTGTACAATCATATTTTTTGGAGATGTATGACTATTTTCTCCTTCCATGCAAAGTAGTTTTAAGGTGTAAGAATGAATTCTTTTTGGCAATCCATCTTTCCACTATCTTCAATCTTTTGTACCTGCACAAAATTTTGGTGTAGATTTTGATTAGAATTCTATCGGATATGATACTATGTAAATGTATTGAACCTGCACAGAATATATATATCTAAAAAATTCTACACACATTTGCAGAGATAAATTGAGAAAGAAGAAGAAGGAGAGAAAGAATAGAAGAATTCTGATTAACCGTAATGATTAGTGAGTAATTTACACAAGATATACTTTGTATGACTCAATCAATGCACACTAGAGGAGATCGAAGCACCATAGTGGTGGTATAGAGTTATATAAACACACAATAGAAGTTACATGAGGAACTGCCACCTAGTCTAGTCTCTCGGGCAGTTAGTGGACTAAACTGCCACCTAACTGAGTTAACTAGTCAACTAGTATTTAGTTAACTGACTAAAAATAGTGTAGTGAGGAGTACATCAAGGAATCAAGGGTAATGTGCCAGTATGGTGATGATCCCAAGTCAAGTGCATGTTATAATTTTGTTGATTCCAATGCTGTATGGTGACAAAACCAATGCAATGTCTAGAAGTGTCAAACTGAAGTGTCAACTGAAGAGAATATTCTCCAGGTGGAATATTCTCGCCTAAAATTTAGGAGGTTGGATAATGACTAATAATGAATAAAAAACAACAAAAAACCTTAGGAAAAATAAATCCTAGGTGTTTGTGAAGTAACTCCAACACTTAGTAGGTAACCTCGATAACTCTTTCAGAACAAAATCCTTGAATTATGAAAAAAATGTATGCTAATCTAGATTAGAGGGTCCCTTTACATCAAATACTACCTATAATATGTACAATTGACACCCTTCCTTCAAGCAATGTTTATCTTTCATTGTCGAGATGAAATGTAGAGACACCTTCCTCTTGATACCATTGATGTAGTGTCCATAAACAGGAACCCTTTGTAATTGTACATATGCACTAGTGAGCCGATTGGTACCAAGTGTAAATGTAAAGTACACTTAAGTTGGTGATCCAAGGAAATACCATTTCAGTGTTTCACGCATCAGAGTAGTGCATAGAAAAGTGTTAACAAGGTTGCACACAATCTATATGTTGCGTGCACCCCGTGAAAGTTTCCACATTTCACTCTCTTGCACGCACTTTGGTTAGTGCATGAGAATGAATGGAAATGTATGGAGTTTGGAGAGCATATGTGATTATGAGGCTGGTAATCCTAGATGAACATAGGCCAGTTCTCCTATCTATGTAATTATAATCATGTTTATTCATATAATAGTGCATCTCTCATGCTAACTAACTCATATGAAAAGAGATCGGGGGCGTAATCCATCGTAAGAAGGGAAAAGAGGGTGAGTCGTAAGTCTTGCGGAATATTTTATGATATTTCCAGGAAAAGTGTAATGTCATATATATATATATATATATATATATATATATATATATATATATATATATATATATAATTTTATCTTACGTTTCTGAGGGTATGGAATGGGTCACCAAGTGGCTTAAAGTTACTTTTGAAGGTGACAAGTGTCAAGTGGAAGGAATGCAATATATATTGTCGGCCTTAGTGTATTTTTGGAATTATGGTTATATTATTTTGCATGGAGGATTGGGAAAAACAACATTTTTTATGTAAAAGGATCTCATGAGTAGAGGGGGGGTCAGACTGTATGGAAAATATGATTATTACTCTATCTTCCTAGAGAATATTTCATGGAGTTGTGGGGGTGTAACCAAAATTATACTGTTGAAGAGTTGGGCTGACAGACCATTAGTAGTCTCTCTAGGTGAGAGTGTAATGTACCCCAAATTTCATAAAAATAAAAATAAAATATTCTAGGAAGCTAACCTCTATTAATTCATCAAAATTGTTCATGACATGGAAGGTAATCCATTATATATTTTTTCAAATATTGTATATGCATAGCATTTTTACTCCACTATCACCACCCATCCTAAAGGGATCAAAATGATTTAAATTTAACCTTTCTCTTACTATTATATTTCATCATAGTGTCGTTATTATATTAGAATCATGCATCTTTTTGCATTGATTAATTAGTGGTTAGTCCTATCAAGGTCCATAGCTTAGACATTATGGTTACATTAACCATGTTATCCATATTATAATAGGTAATAAGCTATGTTTATAATACATGTAAGTGATATAATCCATATCCATAATAGTTAAAGCACTAGCAACCATAGGGTTGAACTAGGGGTCATAACCATCCAAGTCCAAAACCTATGCGCTAGGGTTTATAACACTACATAAAAATAGTATTAACGAACTATATTTAACAAGGGAAAATTATGGTATGCATAAAGTAATGAAGTTATAACCCTACGCATTACACTAACATAACCACCAATCCAAAGTTACAAGTATATACATAGCTTTTAAGTGGTTCGTAAAGAAATAAATGAAGAGGATGCCAGGCCGATCTGAACCCAGGATATTATAATTGTGGGTAGTTATGCTAGGTTAGGTCCATTAATGGTGATAGACCACCAATACTCTCCAAGCCTGACACTATAGGAAATCACCCTCTATGGGATTGCCACTTCGACTGGTCTCACATGGCATGGTATGGGTGGTGTACCTTTCACTCTTCTCCACTACTGAGGGGAACGAGGGGGCATTACGCCCCTCTTAGTTGTTCCCTTTCAATTTTTTACTCTATGGTTTACTCCCACGACTGGTAGTATTGTTTGGCTCTATGGAGTATGGTAGCATTGGAGTTCTGGCAGGATTTCCATAGGCATGATAAGTATTTATCAAAAACTTGCATTCTTTGTGCAAAATCATTCTTTGTGTAAAGCATTTCTTATGTGAGTTTTCTTTGTGAAAAGTATCTCTTTTATGAGGCATTCTCCATGCAAGTTATTCTTTATTTGAACGTTCTTTGTGAAATGTATTATTTACGCCACAAAAAAAACATTATATGTCGGGTGTAACACATTCTCTAAGTAATTCCTTCTCTGTCTGGTATAATAGTATGTCTGTGAGGTTCCAAGTCACATAATATATTCTTTTATTTTTTTTTTAGGGTTGATATTGTATGACAAATTTCACCTTCGTAGGCATTTCGTTCCAGACTCCACCGCATTAAATATTTCATTTGTGTGTTTAACCCTTTCAATTTATCACTAGGTTTGATAGGGTGATTGTGTTTCTTCTGCAGGCTATCAATCCTCGAACCTAAAATCCTTTAGGCTCCTTCTTAATCCACCCATAGTCCAAACTCATTGTTGTCAAAGGCTAAACCCTCCGTAAAATCCTCGCTTTGGTTTCAAGTATGTACAGAGGTCATTACCCCACCACCCTTTACTAGATGTTACTATGTAAGGAAAATACTCATCAGATATAGAGACCTATCCGGAATACCACGTGTAAGGTCATGGCCGAATATTCTTATACTTGCATTTCGTCTTTTGGTCGAAAACTTCAAAGCTTCATACACTTAAGGGATTTGTTACAAACTTTGATTAATTTTGAACTTTGTATGCAAGATTCATAATGATACTATGTACTTTTTATAGGGCATGATAAAATCCATTGTTCATTGAAATAAAAGTAATGCCCCTTTGTATCTATTCATTGGGAAACAACTAGAACGATCACGTTCCACCCAACCATAGAAAAAAAACAACCACGATCACTTGTCCTGATCACCCCCTAGACTGACCATGAATCCATAAGAGATAATTGCTTTGCACTCCTTAGCTAATCTAACTTTCAGCAAATCAGAAAAATGTTTGCCTCAGACCAGATGTGCTCATAACAAAAAAGCAGTCCTCAATCTCCAACATAATAAGCAGTGTCATGCCTACCACATATGTTGTATTTATTGTGTGCCTAGCTCTTTCCATTCCTTTCCCTCCTTGGGGAAATTCACATCACATATTTAGAAATACCTTATTTTTAGGGACTTATAGTGAACAAATTCAACTTCTTCCACTTGTAAAAATTAGCTATGGGTTAACTCAAACCTGTTCCCCACTCATGGAGTCTTAGTCAACTATTTTTAAAATGGTTGTTCCATTTGTCTTCCAACATTTAGTTTATTAAAAAGTTTCTCTGATACATGTGTCCATCAAAAGAGGATAGTTGGGCAAGTCAAAAATTTTCCCAACAGTCAAAATAATAATTACAAAATCCAAAATTCTAAATTTCAATTTTCCATAAATGGAAATTTATTTCTAAATTCAAATTTTCCATAAATGGGTATTTATTTTCTAAATTCAACTTGGAATTTAATTTCTAATAATTTGAGAATACCACATCCTCTCCCCCTTAAGTACAACATTATCGTCAATGTTCAATCATATCTAAGAATAGGATTCGATAAGACTTATGCATATCTTCTTCCAATTCCCAAGTGGCCTCCTAAGGACTAAAGTGTGTCCATTGCACTTTTATCTCGGCGATGGCTTTGTTCCAAAGTATTGCTTCTTTCCTTTCCAAAATGAAAATAGGTTCTTCTTGGAACTCGCCTTCTGGTTCCACCTGCACCATGTTCCAATCAATAATGTGAGTAGGATCATGAATACATATTTTCAATAACGAAACATGAAAAATATTATGAACTTTTAAATTTGCAGGAAGTGCCAATTGATATGCCACGGGTCTAATTCAAGTTAAAATCTCCAAGGGTCCACAAAATCTTGGTGCCAACTTGGAAAAACTTCCTATCTTTACAAAGCTTCTTATTTCTTTGACTTTTAGATAGATATGTTCCCCAATTTTGAAGTCCCAATGTCTTCTCTTTAGATTTTCATAGATTTTATGTCGGTCTTGTGCCTCTTTCAAGTTTTGTTGTATCCTTTTTACCATTCTTTCCATTTCTTGGATAATTTCTGGTCCCACCATAATTTTGTGAACTAGATCATCCCAACTAATCATGGTTGTAAATTTCCTTCTATATAATAATTCGAAGCGACTCATCTCAGTTGATGCCTGATAACCATTATTGTAAGCGAACTCAAATAAGTGTAAATATTGTTCCCACTTAGTTTGTTTTGTTCTTACGTACATTCGCAACATGTCTTCAATAATTTGGTTTGTTTGTTATGTTTGACCATTCGTTTTTGGATGGGAACTTGTGTTGAAATTAAATCAGTACCAAAACATGAAAACAATTCTTTCAAAAAATTGGATGTAAATTTGACATATGTATCTCAAATCACCATATTAGGAATTCCATGCAACCTAAAAATTTCTTTCATAAAAATTTCAGTGTTATTAATCACTTTGTAGGTAGATTTCATAGATATAAAATGTGTAGATTTCCTTAGTTTATCAATCACTACTAGAATAAAGTCATTTTGTCTTTGATTCTTAGGCAAACCTGTGATGAAGTCCATCGAGATAATCTCCCATTTCCATTCTGGTATAGGCAGAGGTTGTAACAGACCTGCTGGATGTTGGTGCTCAGCCTTTACATGTTTAAAATTTTTATCGGACTAATCGGTAGGTGCGGACACTAATCGATCTCCCTAGATCCACCTGGATCTAGAACAAAATAGGACAGGACATGACTCTTTCCCTAAGTTTTGACCATTGAATTAACTAGTAGGAAGGAACAAGTAACATACCTTTATATCTCTTCCTAGGGTCTTTGTTGCTCTCGCTTCACTCCAGTTCTCTCGTGAAGTCAAGACCAAGACAACACAAACCAACCAAAGTGAAGATAGCACAATATATTCAACGATCAACCTATGTGTATGATCAAGGAATTACACAATAAAGTGGAAATAGCTTTATGGGAAAGGGACATGCCACTGTATTATATTAATGGAAAGTAAAGATTACAACTTGAGCCTTGATGTCGCAAACTTCCTTTCGAAGGCACTTGGCTCCGACATACACACTTGATCAATCCTTGCATGAAGAAGATCAAATCCTCTTGATAGACTTGCTAGAGTCTCCAAGCTGTTGTTCAATTCTAAGTCCTTCACACAATTCTTTCACCAATTCTCCAATGAATCTTGCTTAACCTTTTCCATGAGAATTCCCTCAATATATAGGAGNCTTCTAGAAACATTGAGAATTCATCTTTTTCCATACTTTAGGAAGAGTTCACACCCTAGCTGTTCAACACAGTGTGAGAAGTTCGTACCCTGGCTTAAGGCAGCCTGCGAGAATCAGGCATTCTCGCACTCAAATATACTAGCAGCCTGCGAACCTTCTCCAAAAATGAGTTTTCTAGAAAGAGATGAAAGTAACTTTTCTCAGGAGAAAGTTCTTATGAAGAGCCTGAGTACACCATCATCAATACATCATCATCATGACCAAAATCATGGGTAACAACAGGTGTCAAAAGATCCAACACTCCGAAATATTTCACTTCAGAGGTTTGTGGTTGTTGAGATTTGAAATCGCCTAAGGCCAAAGTCCCAAAACCGACGAGATTCGTTGATGCAAAGGTGGACACACGACGTTAGATCTAGAACTCCGAATAAAAGTGGAGGAGGAAAGTTCCAAAGATCCGAAGGAGGATCTCGACCGTTGATCGAAAACGGGGTTGCAGGCCCTTAGATCTGGGTTGAAATGTCAAATGAGGTAGGAACAAGGTTGTTGATTTAGTGCGACATGTGTCAGCAAATCGTTAACTCCATAAGATTGAAGTACAAAGGAAAGAGAGGTTTGAGATTTCAAATACCCGAAGTCCGAAATCGTGAAGAGATATGGTCCGTAGATTTGGAGAGGGAAAATCTGAACCATCAATCCAGAGGTACTGTCAAGATCGGGAGATGGATGGTCCCACAACATTTCATGGATTGAAGGTGAGTGAGATTTTAAAGAAGTCATGATTTCATGTGAGGACATCATCCAAGGTGACATGCGAAGAAGGATCTTAGAAAAAGGAGCTTGTGGAGGTTGAGAATCAAGATTCCTGAAGGCTAGACTCAAGGAGAAAATCCTGATTGTAGGTTCAGGGAGACAGGTGGCAACAAATCTTCAAATCCAGAGGATTTCCATATGAAGGAAGCAAAAGTTTGAGAGTCAAAAATCTCGAAGGTCACAGATCCAGAATCAACGACAATCGTTGATTTAGAGGGGAGTTATGTGGTGATAGATCACAAAGGTATACGATCATGCATGAAGTAAGAATAGGTCATTGATTGGACAGTTGGCCAGAGACAACTAGGATTTGATAATAATTGTTGATCGAGAAGTAGCGCCGAGAGATAGGAGATCAACAGAAAGGAAGGATTGTGAGGTTAAAACTTGCGCAAAGGATAATTATTCCAAAGCAGGCCGCAATTGGAACCATGGTATTCGTAAATGGATACATGGCAGCACAAGGAGGATTGCGGGGAGAAAAGAGGGTTGGTTTGAAAACAGTCTTGCATGTGCCCACAATCGTGCATTAGCACAAGGACACGACCCAGGGTCCTATGAAAGAGGGGCTAATGCCAAAGTGGCTTATGCCTGAAACTAGTGTTTTGGGAGTGCGTGGAAATTAGCTCGTGGGTCTTTTAGGACCTGCACACAGGGAGCAAAGAGGGGCCTGTGCATATTTGATTTGGGTTCAAATAGGAGCTCGAAGAGTCGATCTGACTCATAATAAGGAAAGAACCAGAGACCGAGAGTTCACACAGCCCCAGGAGGGAAGGGGGTCTGCATCAATGGATCTGCATACAATTATAAAAATATGATGTGTATAGATGTGTATTTTTGTTATGTAGAATCTAATTATTAACATACAACTATAGAATTAGAGGTATCCTAGTTATTTTTTAGGACACACACACACACACACACACACACATATTTACATTTAGCTATAGAACTTGTGTATGTTGCATAATTAAAGTTGTATGGATGTATTTCTATTACGCATACAGTAATTAATTATTTCATGTAGTTACAAAAATTATATTTATGTGTATGATGCAAGATTTAGATTGGTATAAGTGTATGCATGCCATAGAAAACTAAATAGTTACATTGTGATTCATAGATACACCACACATAACTTAAAGTAATTTATGCAATGTCATACAGAGATCCTATTTTCTAGAAAACTACCACAAGCAATAGGGTGTTTATAAATTATTAAACAACCACATAATTATTTTCAATAATTCATGCAAATGGAAGAACAAATTTTAATAATGTCATACGAATGTGAGAATAAGGGTTCTCAAACATTATTATGAGGCTACAAATTTACAAAATAAATCCTGAGATAATGCAGGAAATAAGAGGAAACTACAACTTTAAATATTTGGAAAATAACATTGTGTATTAGTACCATAGTAGGAATAAGAGGACCCAACTACTTTTAATATTGAATAAAGGAGTATGTTGGAACTTAGTTTTTAAGTTCTACTTTAGAGATTATATCTATATTGTAGCTACAATATTTTTGCAATATCGCAATGAAGGAAATTACTTGTATTAGTAATAAGATAAATTTAATTACAGAGTATTTGTAGGTACCAAAGCATATTCCTTTTGGAATAAGCATGAAGTTATATGCAAATTCCCAGATAATTAATATTTTAAAAGTGTCGAACTTAAAACATATGTAATGAAAGCATACAATTCAACAAATATGGAGTGGAAGAATATAGATTAAACAATTACAAAGTTTTTAGGGTTTAGGACATGTGCTCCCAGAAAAGGAGCCCGAGTACCTTCTGGAAAGGAATTCTACTTTTGGAAAAGGGAAGTGGCAATACAGTCCTTCTCACCTGCAAGACGAAAAAAACTCATATGAGAAATTCAAGTCAAAATTTTAGAATAATACATAGGAAACTTTCATTAAAGAAAGTTCAAAGTACTTATATCATGAAGTGGAGTACATATCATGAAGTGGAGTGAACTAGTGTTTCCCCGTTTAATGAACTCTGCTCGAAGTCAATTGTCTCGTATTACCTATTCTCATAGTGATGTAGACACTTCTGTGTAAATTTCAGTATTGGTTTAACACCAGGTCATGGATCTAGAAACTCCTAGAGAAATATACGAGTGTGCAGGGAGGAGGCGAACGGGAAAGAACTGATGGGTTCCCTCGCACACGAGAGACCCATCATTAGTTTCATGCTACCCACTGTTTAAATAGAAAAAATATTCTTGAAAGAAAAAAAAATCAAACAAAGACAAAACATATGTTTAAGGGAAATTTATTGTTAAAAATGATGACAAGAAGAAATTACAGAGAGACTCCCTTTTACATAGATACAAGTAGCATGTAATATTTCCAGGATATTTGTATCTAAAACTTGTAATAATCGAGGCCGAGAAAGAGTACAGTTATTGAATACTGTAAAAATCGAGTTATTTTAAGATTAGACTACCCTCCACCAAATCCACATTTTACAAATAGATTTGAATTATATCTTTAAGACTAACCCAATGAGAGGTTTTACCATGTGTCACGAAAGAAAGAAGTATCATGGATATGAGAATGTTTAATCCAACATCAATATGTATTCATAGTACATCTATATAAAAAACAGTTAAATGAACTCTAAGTGTAGCATCCCGAGCCACCCCAGTGTTGGGATATGCCACGTGAAAGAATTTTCAAACTATATATGAATTTAAAGCATCCAAATACTATGAAAATACACAGTTTTATGCATAATAATAATGCAAATACACATCCATAAGAAAAAAATGCATAAATAAAGTTGCAACATGTAATTTAACACACAATTAACACTTATCTTTGATATAAAGATCACCAACTACGTGCATAACTTCCACGTTCCTCTTGGCCTTAGACCATGTTACTCAAAACTCTCAACAATTGTTCACCCTCAAGATGGGAATAAACTCTACCTAGTTAAAGGAGTTCCTAGTCAGGCTGATGTAGCTCA
Organism: Picea mariana; assembly: GCA_032191745.1. Taxonomy (NCBI): domain Eukaryota; kingdom Viridiplantae; phylum Streptophyta; class Pinopsida; order Pinales; family Pinaceae; genus Picea; species Picea mariana. Next base: position 92,029 of record JASDQU010309167.1, read on the forward strand.
GACAACTGGAAAAACTCTCTCTTAGGTGCCAAATAAAACTGACAGCCTACAGTCCCTCATTCCCCACATTCTCGTCCCACCGTAAGAAATGTGCCCCTTCTCTGCTTAACAGTCCTTTGGCTACCCCATTTTCTTTCCAAGGCTTCAGCAATAGGTCAAACAAGAAGTCTCAGAGCCCTGTAGCTGTAGTTTTTCACCTTAAGGAAAATAATTCCCATCAATTCTCTCACCTAGAGGGAATTTCTCACGTACTTGAGAACCCGCCTCTTCAATATCCCACAGTCCTGACAACCTGCATATTCAATCCATTTCTTGATCTATCTAGGTATAGGTACAAGCATAGGTACGAGTTTCGTACTGGTTCGAGTATAGTACAAGTATAATGATGCTAACAATAAATTACGAAGGTCAGTTCAAATCTATGAGTGCAGAAATGAAGGAATGATGGAATGAATGGGAAAATGTGCTAAGTCCAAGATCTTTGTATGCATGTGCCTAAATTGACACCTGTCAGTTTGAGAGCTACTTTGTCCCCCTTGTCCCCATCCTTAGAACTAAGGATAAAATAATTATCCATAATTTATACCTTAAGGAATATTAATATAATACTCTTTTTTATCATAATCTCTCTAGATTATTCCCTTTGCCTTAATGTTTATCCCCCTTTCCCTAACTAGTGGAGTTTAGTCCCCCATACTCTTTTACATGGTTGGTCTACATGCAGTGATGTGTTTTTCTTTAATATTTGCATGTAAATACATATTATTTTACATCACAGACATACTATCCTTTATGAATCCTATCTCACCAACCTAACTATATTTGTATTTACATTTATATTTGGGGTTTTTCCTAGGGGTATTACATTCCCCTCTCCCTTATTTATGCACTATCCTCAGTGCAATATATATACATATTCCTCCAAAATTTCAAAAATCCTCAAAAATATGTGGGTATTCTGACTGCATAGCATCCTCATTCTCCCAAGTTTCATCTTCAGTACCATACCCGGTCCATTCGACCTTTACTATCTCTATGGCTCGATTCTAGAGCTGCTTGATCTTCCGGTCCAATATGGACACTGGATGCACTTGAAAGGCACCTTCTTGCTCCACCTGAATCACATTCCAATCAATGACATGATTATCATCAAGTATATACTTTTTGAGAAATGATACATGCAATACATTATGAATATACATTGATGTAGGAAAGGCAAGAATGTATGCGACAAGCTCAATCTTCTCTAGGTTTTCAAATGGCCTTCTCTAGGTTTTCAAATGGCCCACAATAACCAGTTGTCAACTTTGAACAATTTCCCAACTTCAGGGATCTTATGTTGGCCTTTAATTTCAAGAATACATGATCACCCACTTTAAACTCCTTATGAGTTATGCCCTTATCAGCATAGTTTTTCTCCATGTCTTGAGAAACCTTTAAATTCTTTTTTATTTTCAACATTTTCTCTTCCATTACTAGTGTGTTGCACCTTCTGCCATAAAGTGCCTCAAATGGGCTCATTTTTAGAGGTTCTTGGTATCCATTTTTTTAAGAAAACTCTACTAAGTGTAGGTAGTATTCCCATTTTGATGGTTCTTCCATCACACACATCCTCACTGTATCCTCAATCACTTGATTAACCCTCTCTATTTCTCCATCTGATTATGGGTGATAAGTTGTGCTAAATTCAAATTTGTTCCAAATCCCTTAAATAATCCTTCCCAAAACTTCGATGTAAATTTTGGATCTCTGTCAGACACAATTTTCTTCAGTATACCATGCACTTGAGCAAGTTCTCGCATATAAATATCAGCAATGTTGGCTTCCTTGTGAGTGATCTTTAATAGAATAAAATGGTCATCTTTCGTAAGCTTATCCACCACTACCATGATAGAATTATGCTGCTTTTTTTTTTTTTTTTTNTGGGTAGTTCAGTGATGAAATCCAATGTTACAACTTCTCATTTCCACTCAGGAATGGGTATTGGTTGTAGAAAACCTATTGGGTGTCTATGCTTATCCTTAAACTTTTGACACTCCAAACATTTGGCAATGAAACCAACAACTTCTTTCCTCATTCCTAGCCAATAATATTGACTCTTGATAGCTAAAATATTTTTTCATAAATTGGGTGCCCAACATAAGGCACATTATTCATTTCTCTCAATATCAGATTTTTCAATTCCTAGGAATTTGGTAAATACATTCATCCTCTATACATGAGAATTTCGTCATTTCTAAGCTTGTAGTCTTCAATTTTCTACTGCAAAATACCTTGTTGTAATTTTGTTATTATTTCCATGTATTGCAAATCTGATTTTGCAGCCTCTAAGATTCTATCTTTCAAATATGATTGGTACATCCTAATGGTTGTAGCATGGAAGTCATGCACCCTTCTGCTAAGTGCATCATCCACCTTATTCTCTTTCCTTTTGATATGCTTTATACCAAAGTCATATTCACTGAGAAATTCTAACTACCTATTTTTCCTAGCATTTAGAGTTGGTTTTCCGAATAAATATTCATATCATTATGGTCTATCCTCAACTCGAACCTTTTCCCCATGAGGTAGTGCCTACACATATTCAAGGCATGCACTATGGCTTCCAACTTCAAATCATGAGTAGCATAGCTCCTTTCATGCTTTTTCAACTTCCTTGATTAACAACATACAACATATTCATTTTGATTGAGGACTCCACCAAGCCTTTCTTTATGTGTATCAGTACAAACAATAAAGTCTTCATTCGTATCAACAATCCTTAGTATTGGATAACTTGTTAATAATGGCTTCAAGTGTTGGAAATGATTTTCACAATCGAATGTCCACTGAAACTTCACCCCCTTCTTTTGCAAGGAAGTGATCGGTTGTGCAATCTTTGAGGATCCTTCAATAAATCTCCTATAGTATCCTACAAGACCCAAGAATGATCTGACCTCTGTCATATTCTTTGGTGTTGACCATCCTATAATGGCTTCTATCTTCTCAGGATCCATTGCTATCCCTTCCTTTGAAATGATATGTCCCAAATAATGGGTTTGCTTCTGATAAAATGAACACTTGATCAATTTGGAATACAATTGATGCCCCCTTAATACCTGTAATACCATCCTCAAGTGTTTCTCATTCTCTTCCTATGAATTAGGATATATAAGAATGTCAGCTAAAAATACAATGACAAACTTATCTAAGTATTCTATTAAAATACCATTCATTAAACACATGAAGACGGATGGTGCATTTGACAACCCAAATGGCAGCATTGTGAACTCATAATGGCCATACCTTTTTCTGAAATAAGTCTTGTTGATGTCTTATTATTTAATTCTTACTCGATGATAATCTGACCTAAGATCAATCTTAGAGAACATTTTTGCATCTTTCAACTGATCCATAGGTCATCGATCCTTGGAAAAGGACACTTATTCTTCACAGTTACCTTGTTAAACTTCCTAAATCCAATGCAAAGTCTTAATGTTCCATCCTCTTTCTTCAAAAATAGTATTGGGACACCTCAAGGTGACACACTTGGGTGTATATACACCTTCTTTAGAATCTCTTCAAGTTGCATTTTCGTTTATTTCAATTATCGTGTACTCATCCTGTAAGGAGTATTGGATATTGGAGCTACTCCAGCCATCAAATTGATGGAGAAATCAATATCTCTTTTAGGGGGTGAACCTAGTATTTATTTAAATACATATTCAAACTCTTTTGGGACTGCATAATCTTCAATATTTACCACCTTATATTCAGGTGTCTCTTCCATATGTCCTGCAAATATTTGACATCCTTTTCTGTAACTTTTCTTCAGTTGCAATGTTAAGATTTATGTGATACTTACTTCCCTAGTTATTCCATGTATTGTCCTTAGGTTCCCTGCCTCATCCCAACAAGTAAATTCCTTATCATAATAATCTAGGATAGCATGGTTTTTGTCCAACCAATCGATACTAATTAGACATTCATAGGAACCTAAAGGTAGGATGTTCAAATCTTCCCTGGTGCTCATCCCATTCATGTCCATTGGACATGCCTGAGCCATATCATTAATTATTCTTTTATCTCTGGTAGCCACCTCCACCAACCAATATTTTCCATGCTTTCTTCTTGGAACATTAAATATTTCCACTGTCTTAGGATCTATATAACTATGACTAGCTCCTAAATCAATTAAAATAGAAATGGTTTGGTTGTTGAGATTACCTTCCACTTCAATCAGATGTGACTGAAACTCAACTTTCATGTTATGTAGGTTTGCATAGATCCTAGGTACATTTCTTCCCATGTCCTCCATTGTCTCATGTTATTGTACATTCTGAGCATTCCTCACTTTTTCACCTTTGTGAGGACAATCTCTATACATATGATATACCCCACAACCCGAATATTTAATAGGTGGCTTCCTTGGTATTTTCCCCTGCCTCTCAATTATTCTTGTATCTCTAGAAGCTAGTTGTCCCTGAGGATTATTTTTGAAGAATGGTGGATTAGTCCACTTATTCCTCTGTTCCATATTGTTTTTCTTCTTGACTTCCCAAGATTTTTAGAAGTTTGGCCTTCTTTTATGTTGATCATAAAGGCATTTAGCTCAACTTATGGTCTCCTCCAATGTTTTTGGATAATCATATTGTATGTTATCACTAATGAATGATGGTAGCCCACTCAAATACCTCTAAATATTATTTGTCTCTTCCTTGATGAAAGAAACATATTTTATTAGCTCTAAAAACCTTCTTTCATATTCATATATGATCATACTCCCAAGATTGTGTTCAAAGAGCTCCTTCATTTTCTTGTCATAGTATCTCTTAGTCAAGTATTTATTTTGAAAATACCCCTTGAATTCCTTCGAAGTAATAATTTTATCAATAATGTGTTGCACTTGCACAAATTGGTCCCACCACATAGATTCATTTCCCTTGAGATGATAGATGGCAATTCTTTCTTCTACATATGAAGAGTAATTATGCAATTGAAAATACTTCATCATGCCTAGAATACATGTCTCTGCATATTCATCCTTCTTTTTCTCACCATCAAATGTAGGAGGCTTGATTTTGTTCATTTCTCCTTGTAGCTCATCCACCCCAGACCTCCTCTTATGCTTCTTGACAGGGGATGGACTTGAACTACTTTGTTCTCTCCTAGTGAAATGCCCTGGGAGTGATGGTGATGTTTGCCAACACTTCTTGTTCTTCTACTCTCATCATGAGACTTATGACTTCCTAATTTTCTTGAGTCATTCTCCTTATCCATATTTTTTTATATTATATCCAATCTTTGCATTAACTTTATGTTGAAATCCTCCTACTACTCCTTGTATTTCATAAGCCTCTCATTATCATATTTATAACTTTGGAAATGATTCTCCAAACCTTTAATGGTCTCTATGAAGTTCAAGTTTTCTTCTTTTCCTTCTCCATTACCATTTGAGTTTGTACCTTCATTACCCATATTGACATACATCCCTCTGATATCATCATCCTGGTTGTAATCCCCCTATGTATATTCCATCCCTATGAACTCTGTGCTAATCCTATTCTGATCTAAATGTTGTTAACTCTGCAAAATCTGCAGCCAACAAAACCTGTTAGGATAATGGATTTATCAATTGCATGAAATTATGAACAGTTCTGATTCAATATTGCATCAAAATTATTTCTTTTGATTTCCTGAGAAATTCACTGTCCAGATCAATTTTTTGGGTGAAGAGTTATATTCTACTATCCAAGACATTTCCAATTCCTGCTTCCATACTCAATTTTGAGTCTTGAGCATAAAGTTATGGTTATGTGACAAAAATTGTCCATTTTGTGAGGGAATTCCTTACAGACGTGATCTTCTTCGGGAGTCGAATTATCTCTCGAAACCGTGTTGGATCATCTATTAATTTTCACAAGCCCCTTTTATTTTCCCTCAAATGCAGGTCCATACAATTTAGAAACCCATGGGATCCTTCTTTAAGCCCCTGTCTATATTAAAAAAATCAATTTCCGGGCACTTGCCCATTTCCTTCGGCCCAAAAACTCATGTGACCAAGGGATAGAACCAAGATCTTAACTAAATGGTGCTTATCTAGAGCTTCAGGACTTCGACACTCCATAGATTTGGAATTCAGAGATTTCTCCCTCAACACACTCCAAATCCCCCAAATGGCGAATTGGTGAATTCCCGAACGAGTGCTTCTCCAGAGCTTTGGGACTTCAGCGCTCTGGAGCTTTGGGACTCTAGAGCTTTGGGATTTGGAATATTTTCCAACATAACACAAAAATTTCCCAAAATTCCAAACTGGTGAAACCACTGAATGAGTACTTCTCCAGAGCTTTGGGACTCCGACGCTCTGTAGCTTCAGTACTCCAGTGCTTCGGAGCTTCGGAGCTTCGAGCTTTAGAGGATCTTATTGTACAACACTCCACTTCCTTTGAATTACGAAGTGAAAAACCCACAAAGGGTTAAATAATGAATGTTCCATGATCCCTGCTCATATCTATGATTAATAGGAGCTCCGAGACTCTGGGCTTCAGGAGTTCCTCCAAATCCAAAGAAAAATACGTCTAAACCGTCGAACACTAAATTTGAGATCGACGACTCTCGCCCCTCCTGCAACCAATGAATGGGATCCCCTCTGGAACTCTAGGCTTTGGGAGTTTTTAAACTCCAATGCACGTATCATTCTGAATTTTTGAATGTCAGAATGTCAAAGATTGAATATTCATGATTCTTGTGTCCCCATCAATGGATGGCCTGGGTTGATTCTGAGCTTTGGGGATTCGAGACTTTTTACATCATAAAACCTTCCACGCAAAATCCTTTGTAGATTTTAATCTACAGAAACTTGATAATATGCGGACACATGTCCCCCAACAATGAATGGTCTCGATTGACTTCAGACTTCACAAATTTTCATGCAAGCACATGTTTTATCTATAGAACTATGTATTGTCAAACTTCCAAAGGCTCAAAAATCTATTGACATGTGTCCCTGATGACCAATGGTCTAGATTTACTCCAGATTTTGGGACTTCAAAATATTTTCCTACTGGCCACACAAGAACCCATTTCTCTTGGAGTGTCGAACCTCCAAAATGTCATGAGATCTACGACTCACACTCGCCTGTGTGCAGATTTGATGGTTGGGATATGATCTTCTTCACAATGATTCTCTTCCTAGTTTGGGCTTGATCTAACGGGCCAAATCCATCCTTGGCCAATCGAATGACTGACACTTCTCTCTATGATCTATGGTGTAGATTCACTCTAGGACTTTAAAGATTTGGGGATTTTTCCTCTTTCACTACAAATAACTTAAAATAGTCAAAGAAGTGAAGTCTGAAGGATTTGGAGTTTTAACGTTCGCGCTTCTTACCTTGATTTGATGGCCCCTATTCTTATGTGCTCAGATCCAATGGTTGGGATCTGATCTCCTCTGAAGTTCACTCTCCGCTCATCTGGGTTTGATCCAACGACCCAGATCTAATTTGGTAGCCCAATTCAACGGATTGTGTGGTTTCTCAAACCCCTACACCTTCTGAGATTTTGAACACAGTCAAGGTGTGCTCTCAGCACCCTCTTGGCACAGATGGACGCACTATAAATCAAAATTTGGCCATTTTGAAAATGATTCTCTATGATTTTTTGCTTCAATTTCAACTTAATCGGTCCATCCATGCTCAGTGTTGAAAACTAGAGCTCTGATACCATATTGTAGCATCCTTATCCACCCTATTATTGAGCTATTCCACATGAAAGAATTTTTGAACTGTATACAAATTTAAAGCATACAAATACTACGAAAATACACAATTTTATGCAAAATAATAATGGAAATATACATGCAACATACATAGGAAAAACCCATAAGAACAAATGCATAAATACCACCAATTGCATGCAGACCCTCCACGTTCCTCCCAGTCTTAGACCACACTACTCAAAAATCTTAGCAATGGGTCACCCCCGAGCTGGGATTAAACTCCACCCAAGGAATCCTTAATCAGGTTGATGTAGCTCAAACAACAAGAAAAAAACTCTCTCATATGCCAACTCAAAATGGCATCCTACAGTCCCTTATTCCCCACATGCCTGTACCACCCGAGGAAATGTGACCCTTCTCTTCTCGATAGTCCTTTAGCTGGCCCATTTCCTTTCCAAGGATTGAACAACATGCAAGATAGGAAGTCTCAAAGCCCTGTAGCTCCAGTTTTCCACCTTCGGGAAAACAATTCCTAGCAATTCTCTCACCTAAAGGGAATTTCTCACGAGACTAAAAAATCACCTATTCAATATCCCATAGGCCTCACAACCCACATCTTCAGTCCATCTCTTGAGATAACCAAGTATAGGTAAAAGCATAAGCATGGGCTTGGTACCAGTTCGAGTACAATACAAGTATAGTGATGGTAACAGGAAATTACAGAGGTCAGCTCAAATATGTGAGTGAAGGAATGGAGGAATGATGGAATGAATGGAAAAATGAACTAAGTCCAAGATCTTTGTATCCATGTGCCTAACTTGACACTTGTCAGGTTGAGAGGTACTTTGGCCCACTTGTCCCCATCCTTAGAACTTAGGATAAAATAGTTATCCATAATTTATACCTTAAGGAATATTAATATAATATTAATTTTTAGCTTAATATCTATAGCTTATCCCCTTAGCCTTAAAATTTATCCCCCTTTGCCTAACTAGTGGAGTTTAGTCCCCCATACTCTTTTACATGGTTGTTCTACATGCAGTGATGTGTTTTTCATTAATATTTGCATGTAAATACATTTTCTTTCACATCACAAACATACTATCCTTTCTGCATCCTAGATCACCAAACTAAGTATATTTGTATTTAAATTTATAGTTGGGGTTCGGCCTAGGGGTATTACAATAATTTTGCAAAATCCTCTTTAAAGAGAACTTAGGCTAACTTGCAGACGATGGTCTGGTTCGACTAAAACGGTCAAGAGATAATCCTATAAAAAGTAAAAGGACAGGTATGAAAATTCTACTTATTTGTTTTATTCCTTACAAAAAAAGAAGATGGGATAGTATAATATTTATAGAAATAGTATTCACCATACCCATAAAATAAGGTATTAATGTCGACTAGTCATAATCTTCTACAGACTAAACTACTATTTTTTCCTTGCAACAAATCTAAACATAATTATATGGATAATGGTGGGTATCCTTACCTGTGAATGAATTCGAATGCATGAGAGGTAACAGGCTTGACGAATTTGTTCTTCTCATTTTTTCCACAAGTTTTAACCCTATGCATTCCTAGAACAAAACAAAATGATCAAATCTCTTCGTCGACCAGAGAAAAACTCTCAGTGAAACAAATGATGGAATGAATAGGGGAAATGGATGCAGAGCTATCTGATTCAAGTGAGGACAGACCTCAATCCCATCAACTCCTATTTACCCTTGAGAAATGAAATTTAATTACATCCATCCATGTGACATGAGAGATGTGGGGTGTTTAGATTGGTTACTTGTCTGGATTGAAAGGACATTACATACTGGAGCCATAACTTTAAGACATGTATTTTCCCTTGCAATCTTACATCATCCAAGTTAAGAAGTTCTCATGCTAATGACCAAGGTAACCATTTGAAATTAGTATAGTGTGTAACCTTTGTAATATTACCCATTATATTTTTATTACCTTATACGACTTACTTTTTCCAAGGAAACAAAACCTTAAACATTAGTATTCTTACATTGGTCTAAAAGGAACACAAAAGTAGTCTTTTATTTTAAAGGGAAAACTGTGTTGTTTAATAGCCAAGTTACATGTGGTATCAACTCCTGATTGAGCTAAAAAAGATAATAAGAATTGTTGAAACTTTTTTAGATTGCTTTTCTAAGAACATATCTAAGTATGTATTATCAAGGTAGGATTTGACAAAGAACATACCCATGTGTGTAACCCTAAACAATAGGGGAATATGAAACATTAATAGATACTATGAGGATCATGAAAATAGAGATGTAGAGTGATGCAGGAGAATCACCTTCAAAGTCAAAAACACAGGCGTGGAGGCAAGGGAACGACATCTCAACATGATAGATTTTCACATCATCAATTAACTCAGAAGTAAATCGAGTTGTTGAGATATTTTTGAAAGCAACATTTTTAAATATGTCGTGTTTGTAAAGTCGTGAAGGACTATAAGGGGTTGTATATATAGAGTGTTGAATCTTATTTGGAAATAACTGATAGTTATTGTAATAGGAGAAATCAAGTAACCACTAAGAGTTTGATATGATAGGTTGCAGACAGGACGACAAGATCTCGTGGAGCCTGTCCTTACATAATTTTTTGTTGCATTGTAAAAGGATAATAATGATGATCATGAGATAGAGATAGAGATCAGTAGAGAAGAATAGAGTAGAAAAAAAATACGCAAGGAATAACTTCAATATATGTAATTTGTTTTCATGAATGAATAGAACAAACATAATTGTCCCAAATCCTTGTACTATGTTCATTTGATGTGTGAATGAATGAATGTTATATTTTGTGTATGTCATTTATTTCATTTTGTTCATGTGTAATTGTTCAAGAGTTGATTGTAGCGTCTCCGGCCATCAACCCCACTGTCGGGAAATGATACTATGTAGAACATTCACATACATAATATTCATTAAATCAAATTAACATATTTAACATAGAATTACTACCATCATAGATACTTCAATAGAATTAACAACAATTCATTCATGCAATGGAATACATGATAATATTAGAAGCATCACAAACATGCATTTTAACTGAAATTAAACACATAATGATACTTATATGTGAAACTGTAGTAACTCCACCAACTATGTGCAAACCTTCCATGAACCTCCCATCCTTATACCATCATACTCATCACGCTCAATAGTGGGTCACCCCTGAGCTGGGACTAAGCTCCACCTTGGGCAAGGGAATCCTAGACTAAGCTAAGGTTACAGGAAAACTACACAGAGAAACTGGAAGGATTCTCTCCAGGAGCCTTCTTACACCCACTACTCATGGACTGTCATTCCCCACATGCTTGTTCCAACTGTTAGTATACACCTTCACAAGAATAGTCCATCGATGCTTCACCTCCCTCTCTGGGTCTCGTCAATAGTCCAGATCAGGAATTCTCAAAGCTCTGTAGCTGGTGTTGGACTCTCTCTGGGAGAAAACCACTTCCGAGCAGACTCTCTCACCTGGAGAGAGTTTCTCATAGGCTTGAAAACCTTATTCTTCAACCACGGGCCTAACAATCTGCTTCTTCAACTAGTTTCAACCCAATTCCCACAAGGTGAGGATAACAACAACATAATTCCACTCAGGAAAAATAGAAGGCAACAACCCAAAGAAAATTCGGGTATGGAATCGACTCTGCAAGGGTGGATAGGCTGGGCTCGCAAGATACAGTGGTGACACGTCTCAATCCATGGGTTTTCCACTGGTTTCAGGGTGCGTGACAAGGAATCAATGTAGAGGTCAAACATAGACTCAAACGGTTTAGACGGTGGATATGTTAGCTTCTCAAGAAAACATTATGGTTTTCTGGTTTCAGAGTTGTGTGAGGGTATGCAGAGATCAGACACAGATGCACAGTAGGACAGACAGTGGATGCCTGAATGGAGAATGAACCCCTATCATGACTCAATTCTTGGGTTAAATTGCATGTGCCTGGGCTGACACATGTCACCCATGAAGCTGCATGCACTCCATCAAGTATGCATTCCCTTTTCCAGGAACTTAGGATAAAAGTATACCATTCACACCACTTTGGAATAATAATAAATTATTATTCCCAAGGACTTAAGCCCCAAAGATTATCCTCTCTTTCCAACCTTTCATCCCCCTTTCCCTTACCCACATTGTGGAAACTTAGTCCCCCATCACTCTTTCTTTGTGGTCGTTCTTCACACGCCGATGTTTAATCTTTATTAATGTTCTGCATAATTACATATACAAAAGCAAGCTTCTGGCCTATAACACTTAGGCTCTCCATCCTAATAAACACATAATCCCACTAGCTTATCAATGCTCATCTCACCAGCCTACAAAACATGATTAAAATTCATAAACATGATTACAATTCATAATATAAATGGGGCACGTCCTTGGGGTATTACAATCCCCTCCCCTTATTTTTGCATTATCCTCAGTGCAACTCTTTACACAACATCAACAAGATTTTCAAAATCTTCAAAAAGATGCGGGTATTTTGCCCGCGTAGCATCTTCATGCTCCCATGTCACATCCTTAGGACCGTACCAGATCCACTGGACCTTTACAAGTCCTATGGATCGATTCCGGAGATGTTTTCTTTTCTGGTCTAATATGTGCACATAATGCACTTGGAGGACACCTTCTTACTCCACCTGAATCACATTCCAATAGATTACATGATTAGCATCAGGTATATATTTCTTAAGCAATGAAACATGAAATGCATTATGTATAGTCATGGATGTAGGTAATGCAATCATATATGCAACTGGCCGAATCCTTTCTCAGATTTCAAATGGCCCACAAAATCTGGCTACTAACTTGGCGCAATTTCCTAGCTTCAGGGAACTTCTATTGGCTTTCACTTTCAGGAAAACATGATTGCCCACTTTAAACTCTCTGTGGGTTATGTTTTTATTAGCACAACTTTTCTTCCTATCTTGGGTAGCCTTTAAATTCTTCTTAATTTTCAGCATTTTCTCTTCCATATCCTTGAGCAACTCTGGCCCAACTACTACCCTATCAGTTGGATTATCCTAGCTTACTGGAGTATTGCACTTTTTTCCATAAAGTGCTTCAAATGGGCTCATCTTCAACGATGCTTTATACCCTTGGTTGTAGGCAAATTCTGCCAAATGTAGGTAGCCTTCTCATTTTGATGGTTTGTCCATCACATACATCCTTAGCATGTCTTCTATTACTCTATTCAATCTCTCATTCTACCCATCATAATTAGGATGATAGGTTGTGTTGAAGTTTATTTTCATTTTGAATCCTTTGAACAACCCCTTCCAGAACTTGGAGGTAAGTTTTGGGTCCCTATCAGACAGAATTGTCTTGGGAATACCGTGCAATCGTTTTATTTCCCTCATAAAAATATCAGCAACATCCGTTGCCTTGTGAGTAGTCTTTAAGGGAATGAAATGGGAAGCTTTCGTAATGTTGTCCACCACCACCATGATTGAATCATGTTGCTTGTTGGTTCTGGGCAATCCTGTGATGAAATCCATTGTCACTACTTCCCACTTCCACTCAGGAATCTCTAAAGGCTACAACAACCCTGCAAGGTGTCTGTGCTCAGCTTTAACCTTTTGACACTCGATACATATAGAGATGTATTCAACAATATCTTTATTATTCATACCTGGCCAAAAGTAATGGCTCTTGACTGTTGCCACAGTTTTCTGATATCCAGGGTACCCAACATAAGGCACATTATGCATTTCATTCAAAATCATAAGTTTTGAGTCCTGGACATTAGGTACATAAATTTTGTTCTTATACAAAAGTGTTTTGTCAGTTTCCAATTTATAATTTTCCACTTTCTGTGGCATCTCACCTTGTTGTAATTTTGCTACCAAATCCCTATACTACAAATCTACATTTGCAGCTTCCAAAATTATTTTTTTAATATTAGTTTGGTACATGCTAATGGTTGTAGCATGCAATTCGTTTGCTCTCATGTTGAGTGCATCAACCACTTTATTCTCCTTCTCTTTTATATACTTGATGTCAAAATCGTACTCACAGATAAACTCCAACCACCTGTTTTGTCTAGCGTTCAAGGTTGGTTGATCGAACAAATAATTCTGACCATTATGGTCTATCCTCAGTTCGAACCTCCTTCCCATAAGGTAGTGTCTCCATTTCTTTAGAGAGTTTACTATGGCTACCAACTCCAAGTCATGAGTTGCATAGTTCCTTTCGTGCTCTTTCAACTTTATGGATTCATAACAGATTATGAATCCATTCTAACTGAGGACTCCTCCCAGTCCTTCTTTGCATCCATGTGTACAAACTACAAAGTCTTAATTCATATATGCAATCCTCACGATTAGAGCAATAGTTAACAATTGCTTCAATTGATGGAATCTTCTCAAACAATCCTCTGTCCATTGAAAATTATTCTCCTTCCTTTGAAAGGAAGTGATAAGGTGAGCTATCTTCAAGAACCCTACGATAAAACTTATGTAATAATCAGCTAGAACCATAAAGGATATGACTTCTGCCACATTCTTTGGAACTGACCATTCTCTGATGGCCTCAATATTCTCAGGATCTATATCTATCCCATCCTTCGAAATAATACGCCCCAAGTAATGGATCTACTCCTGATAAAATGAGAACTTGCTCAACATGGCATTCAGTTGGTGCTCTCTTAGCACTTGCAACACCATCCTTAGATGTTGTTCATGCTCTTCCTCTGAATTGGAATACACTAGAATGTCATCCAGGAATACTATGAAAAACTTGTCTAGATAGTCCCTCAATACACCATTCATTAAGCACATAAAAACAACAGGTGTGTTCGACAGCCGAAATGGAAACAATGTGAACTCGTAATGACCATACCTTGTTCTAAAGGCAGTTATGTTGATTTCTTCATCCTTTATCCTTAACTGTTGATATCCCGACCTGATATCTATCTTCAAAAATATCTTTGCATCCTTCAATTGATCGAAGAGGTCATCAATCCTTGGTACAGAATATTTTTTCTTTACAGTTACTTTGTTCAATTGTCTGAAAGCGATACATAATATCAACGTCCCATCCTTCTTCTTCATGAACAGGACTGGGGAACCCCAAGGTGACACACTTGAGTGTATATACCCCTTCTTCAGAATCTCTTCAAGATGCAATTGCAATTCTTTCAAATCTGATGTACACATTCTGTAAGGAGTTTTTGACATTGGAGCTGCTCCAGCCATCAGGTTTATAGAGAAGTCAATATCTCTCTTCAGGGATAGTCCGGGTACCTCCTAAAATACATCTTCAAAATCCTTTAGTACTGCATGATCTCCAATATTTGAGACCTCATCCTTAGATTCTTCCTCCACATGGTTGCAAATAATTGACAGCCTTTCCTATAGCACTTCTTCTGTTGCATTGCTGATATTTCTCTGATAGCAACAACTCTGGGAATTCCTTGGAATATTCTCTGATTTCCTTCCTCATCCAGGAAAGTGAATGCCTGATTACAACACTCCAAGATGGCATGGTGTTGGTCCAACCAGTCTATCCCAATTAGACAATCATAAGAACCTAAAGGCAGAATGTTCAATTCAGCCTTTGTTCTCAGTCCATTCATGTCCACTGAACAAGACTTAACTAACTCAATGATGTTTCTCTTGGTTCTTGTAGATAGATGAACTAACCAAGACTTTTCATGTTTGCTTCTTGACAATTGCAAACTTTCCACCACTCTAGGATCTATATAACTATGGCTACCCCCTTAATCAATTGAAATAATGAAGGGATGGTTATTGATCATACCTTACACTTCAATCATGTGTGATTGAAATTCATTTTTCTTGTTGTCTAGGGATGCATAGATCCTAGGTATTATACTGCACATGTCTTCCACTGTTTCAGCCTACTGAACATTGTGGACAACTCTCACTTTTCCATTTTTGTGGGGACAATCTCTGTACTTATGGTTTCCCTGACAGCCCCAACACTAAATGGGCATCTGCCTTGACCTTTGTCCCCCTACATCAGCCATTCTCATCTCTCTAAATGATGGTTGTCCTTGAGGACTGTTTCTGAAAAAGGGAGGTGTGTTTCCCCTCTACCTCTGCTCTTTCTTAAACTTCTTCTAGTCATCCCAAGCCTTCCGAAAAGTAGGCTTTTCTCTTTGTTTCTCATATAAGAATTTATCTCTTCTTATCGTTTCTTCCATAGTCTTAGGGTAATCATATTGAATCTTGTCCTCAGTGGAAGCTGGCAGTCCACTCAAATACCTTTGAATCTTGACAACATCATCCTTGATGAACGAAACATACTTTAGTAATTCCAAAAACCTTCGTTCATATTCATCAAAGACTATAAGCTTGCTCATTTAAAACTCTCGGTAAATCAACTTTGATTTAAAAATTTTTATTTTCATTAGGAATGTAAAAAATGTATCCTCTCCTAAACTTTGTAAATCGAGTATACCCATTACACGTCATGGAACTTAAACACACTATGATCGTACCATGTACTTCATTTTAGCTAGTAGTTTGAATTGATAGGTCTCTCATGACAGATCAAAGTATGGTGTTATGCTCTGTATCCAAAACATTCATCACCCGAAATTCCTGAATTTGGCGTCTGAAAACCCTATGCTTATATTATGGTCGCGCTGGTGTGATTGCTAGTTTTTCTCCTATGTTATCATCTTAGACTTGTATCTGTTGCTTCTACCTCTTAATCCCATAGTTATTTTGGGTTACTCCTCTTACCATATGTTCAAACCCTCATGGCCCCTGTCATCCGATTTGAGCCAAACGACTCCCAAACTTTGTTGTTGTATGATGATGCAAGTGAGGATCTGAAGAGCCAGGGGTGGGATATGTTTATTAAGAAGTTCCAGAGTTATAATTTGTGAGTGGCCAAAGAATTTGTCCTTAAATTTGAGGGATGCAGAGCCAAGGTAGGTGATATTCAGTTGGAAATCACTAAAGAATTTATGAGTGAAGCAACATGGATCCCTCTCACTGGTCAAAAATGGTTTAATAATTCAAAGTTGGATGAAGTACCCTGGAGTCTATTCGTCACCTCTAGAAAAATCGAATGATGTGACAAAGGTATTCTGGTCTCCCTACTCAAGGTTAGATGGTACAGTTTATTAGCGGTTTTAAAACAATGTATTACCTGTGAAGGCCATTATGGCCTGGTCTTCCTTTACCATGTGCGATTGCTCATGCATTTTATCGGCTTCCATTTAAATATGTCGGTTTACTTGCTAAGAAGTTTGTATAAAATTTCAAAGAGATACAATAAGCAGAACTTGGATTCCAACCTCTTTCACCATGGTTTGATTACGTTACTGGTAGTTCATCATTTGAAAACACTTGGTGATGATTGGGATAGTTTTGTAGCTCGTAATGGTTTTGTTAGAGTAAATCCTGTAGAGACCCGTGTAATGGATAAACCTATGATAGAGAAATATATTGGTTTCTCAAGGGGTAGGCTAGATTTTTTGTATGAAAACCCTCGTGAATGGTCATTTCCCAACCAGTCTTTGCATGAACAACAAGATGATAGTTCTAAGATTATTAAAACTCCTGAGCATGAAAAAATTGTTCGCCCTAATCCTACTATAAAATCCAACAACGAATACCCTCACAAACATTCAAAGAAAAATCAAGAAATAGAGTTTTGTAACAAGAAGGCTAGTCAACTCATTTCTAGGAATTTGTGTAATAGATCCAAATCTCATGTGAGCTCGATAGAATCGATCGAGATCCATCAGGATTCTAACTCTGAGATTGAAAACTTTCTGGCCTAGGAAGATCTAAATTGTTCCAAACCAGGTCTTAATCAACCATTCGATTATGTTAGTAACCTCCCACTGTGATTAAAAGATAGCAAGGAATTTACAGGTATCAATCTCGTTCAAAGGTCGACAATGGATAGTAGTGGTGTTTTAACACACAATTACATTCTTTCTCAACCAATTGCCCCTGTTGTACATTGCGAATTTTTTTTACATTGGATAGTTTAGTACTACACAGACATCTCCATTCTTCAAGCAAGGATCAAAGCTCTCACGATTATCAATGAATCCTTGGCAAACGAAAATTGTGAACTCAAGGTCAATGCACAAAGACAAACAAAGTGTTTGAAAAGGACATGCAATATCATTATAAAAAATGATGACAGTATCAAGGTCATGATCAATTCTAAGATATTGTGATTCAAATTTTGTTATTAGTTGAATGGTAAGATTGGTTTTTATCACAGTCATTCTTTTTGTTATTTTTCTAATCAAATCTAGATCAATTTAGATTTTTGTTACCAATAATAAGACTGGCCACAGAATTGAGAGATTCTGTATCCAAGTCAATTCTCATATAAAATTTAAGAATTGTTAGTTAATAAAATATTTGACTTGCTCATTTCGTTTTTATTTCAGGATGGAATGTATTTGATGTTCATCTCGTGGGATGAAGCATGCTGGAATTATTCAATCAACTATCTTCTTTTTACTTATTTTGTAAATAGGAGAAAATTCTCATAAATTTAGAAGATTTAGTTTTATCTTGAGTGGCTCTAAGCCCTCTATATTTGTAACTTTTGATCTTTTTTGAGATCTGATCCTATCTTAGAAGATAGGAAGTTTAGTTTTCACATACTCTTTAAATACTCCATATTTTGTAATGGAAATCATCTTGGTTGAGGGAAGAGGATGGACGAGTGATTATAAGGCTTACTAAAATAGTATATATCCATTTTGGCTTTAGATTTTTGTTAATGATGTTTTCATTTATGTTTTGTTAATCCTAATACATTAATAGGTCATGTGGCTTTAGACTTAATGATTTATTATGTGCGGGATGTTAATATCATAAAATATCATCTATAATTTGTTGCTCAAAATATAAATGTTGTGCTCATATCTCCAATTAGAATGATAGGATTTTTCTTTGAATTTTAATTGAATGATGAAATGCATAGGTTACTTTTGGATTTATCTCACTGTAATTATATGCAATTATAAGATCATAGGGTTATGTTTGTATTTCCTCCTTTGTCATTAAAGCTAAAGCTGCCAATAAATGTTTTGAATTTATTTAGAACAGTCATAAGGTTCATTGCAGATTTCTCTCTTGGACGTGGCAGTTAGACGTTCTTCACTCATGCAGACACTTGAATACACCTCACTAACTCACTGATAGGTTAGCCTCTTTGTTTTTTCTTAATTCTGTCATTTACATATTAATGAAACCAGAATGTATGGTTCAGCATTTGACTACACACACATCTGTGTTTTATAGTATATTCGATGCAAGATTTGTTAGATTTATAAAGGAAAACAAGAAAAGTTTCAAATGTGCTTTCTTTATCTACTTTTTAACAGAAATAACTTTCGCATTTGATTTCATGAGTTTCGCATTAGTAATTTTTCTGTTTAAAATACCTACAGTAGTTATATAAAAGCATACGTATATATATAATATATAGTTGTTAGCATTAGTTCAGTTATTCCTTTATTTTCATTTTCTTTTTAGGATTTTAGATTGGCCAATGAAGACATTAAACCCATCAAAATGAGTTACACCAAAGGACTTAGGTTATTTAGACAACCCCGGACTGGACTCATTCTTCCCATCGACAGATGACCAATTTAACCCACCAACAAATGATGCTAGAAGGAGGGCCTAAATACAATTGATGGCAGGCGGAAGTAACAAAATTCCACCCACACACACTCGCTCCCCTGTAGTAACATGTAGTCTCTTAGATAACAACGTTACTTCTGAAACAACAACTACCTTGAACAAAAATCTCCAGATTCCCGTTGAGCCAGTAACACCAAACCCTCAAGGGGTTGACGTACAATAAATTGTTCGTCAGTCACTCTTAAGGACACACAGTGCTTTGGCTCATATCAGAAAACCTAATAGGCCACTGAATCAACCCTTAGATTTCTTTGATATCAGAGAACAACTTGAAGGCACTGGTCTACTTTTAAACCCTCTAGGAGACGATACTATCAATCCTACCGATACACCTACTCTTGGAGTCGGGGGATATGGTATTCTACCTTCCCCACCTCATTCATATCCACCCTCTTTAGGAGGAGAGTCATCTGACGAAGGAAGTTCATCATCTGAACTATCTCAGACTTCAACACCACCTACACCCATGGAAAACTAAAAATATCTCTCCAGACCATGTCTCGATCAAGATGTTGTGGTTGTACATGGACCTGAGCACCCTTTACCAAAACACCCAGAGAAATTGTTACCTAATTTCAATTTAGATTCTAAGCAAATCATCGAAGATCACATAAATAAATTCATGCTATCCATTAGACTCCGAAGTGTATAACATGAAGATGTAGTATGTAGACTTTTTCCTTACACGTTTGAGGGCAATGCCTCTACATGGTATTTCACCCAACAACCTCACACCATTGTATCTTGGGACATATTCAAAACCTATTTCTTAGAGAAATTTAGAGATGATAAATCTCTTGAAGTCTTATTTATGGAACTTTCTAGCTTAAAAATGAACCCTAAGGAGAAATTAAAATATTTTAACCAAAGGTTCCTCACGTTAAAAGACCGAATTCTCACTAATTCAATGCCTACCTTTGGGTTAAAAGATCTAATAACTCCACATTACTGGAAGCCTTCGAGGAGGAAAGACAAATCGAAAAAGATATTTTGGGATTGAAAGATAATCTTAGTAATGAGGAAGAAATAACCTCATCTTCTAAGAAGAAAATAGAAATTCTTACTAGGCTTCCCCAAACCAAAACCCAATCAGAAACTTTAGACTTAGAAAGTTTGAAAAAGGTTGTCCAAAAATTATCGAATCAAGTCGTAGACTTGAAGAGATCGGACGAAGAAGCATCATCAAGCAAAGGAATTTTTAAACCTACTTTCAGAAATCCTTTTCCCCCCAACCGACCAAATCCGACCCCTGAAGGTCTAAATTTTGAAAGTTTACAATACGCTCTACAAACTATCCTTGAAGCACATGATAACTTGGTTGCTCCTAAAATTTTGAAATACATAGTCGAAGAAGAAGTGCTTGAAGAAAAGGAGTCATCTTCCAATATCTTCAGGCATTTCTCCAACGGTATTTTTCAAGCAAATTTTGAAACTGTCCATCCTTACAACACAAAAAGAAAAACACAGAATAAACCCTCTTTCGAAATGACTAATAATGTGTCCCCAAAATAATTGAAACAAGCTGAAACAAAACAGAATTTAGCAGCCCCAGTTTTAGAATATGATTTGATTGAAGACCTAAAACAACTTAGGGCTAACATTTTTGTTTACAAAATTTTGAAATTACCTCTTCTTCTGTAGAAAATGCTTCAGAACATCGCAGAAAATAGTAAAAAAAACAATCTAAACAACAAGAAAATTGCATAAATCAGTTCTAAAACAACTCAAAAGATCCCCACTAAATTGACACCTGAAACCCCAGATAAAAGGGATCTCATTGAAAAAACTGTATCAAATGTAGATAAAGTAGTTTTCGGGACAACAGCGAAAAATCAAGAGAATTATGTTGTTAATACTCGCAATGTCCCCCCTTTCTTGTTAACTTTTGAAATTTTTAATAGAAATGTACATAATTGCATGGTAGATTCTGGTGCATCATCAAATGTGATGCCTTTATCCGTTCGCCAAAAAATTAACGCAGAAATTCATCCTTCTAGTCTTAAAATCATTCAGCTCGATCGAACGAATGTTAAGGTAATTGGTGAACTAAAGAATGTGCTCGTTAGGTTATCTTATAATCCTAAGGTTCACCATATTATTGACAGCATTGTTGTTGACATCCCCGAAGTCTATGGTTTATTTTTTGAGCAGGGATTGGTTCGAGCAACTACATGGTTACTTTGCAACAAATTGGTCGCATCTATGGCTACCAGAAAATGGACAGCCAAACAAAATTAGGATTAACCATGAACGTTATCTCAAGCACACCATGACAGATTTGAATGATGCAAATGAACCATTTACTGCTTCCAATAATTCACTTGAAATGTAGGGATTGAACACCTTATTCAGCAACTTCATGGCCAAAAATTCCCCCATCACTAATATGGAGCAACAATCAAAGCTCATGACATGTACTCAGTCAACAACTTTGTTGAATGTGTCAAACACTACCAACGAAGCTCAGATATGGTCACTTTACTTTGATGGATCCAAATCCAAAGAAGGAGTTGGTGCAGGATGTGTACTCATCGACCCGGGAGGTAATAAAACTTTCATCGTCTGCCGATTAGAGTTTGAATGCACTAAAAACACCATTGAATACGAGATGCTTTTGCAAGGACTCAGGAAAGCTATAGATATGGACATAAAGAACTTAATGGTATTCGGTGATTCAGAAATTGTGGTCAGGCAGGTAAGAAATTCCATACATTTCCTATCACCACACCTGAAAAGTTACCAAACTGAGGTATGGAATCTAATGCACAAATTTTCATCATTTAACATCAATTCCATTCCTATATTAAGTAATTCTGAGAATGACTTATTGGCTAATATCGCTTCTAAACTTTTTCCCGCAGAAGGTCTTTCTCCGAATACATTTTCGATTGAGTTATTGTTCATACCATTGATCCCAAACAACATCACTAATTGGAAACTGTTCGATGATGATCAAAAGATCATCAGTTTTTTTTATATGGAGGACACTTTCCAAGGTGCCATTATCGATGAAGGCACTCACAATGAAAATCTCCACAATTTCACAGTAATATAAGAGCCTAGACCTCCTGAATCAACATCTGATCTGGTAAACTCTATTCCTAAATCCATGGTAAGACTAGAGAAGTTTTATGTGCATGATAAATTCAAAGGGTCTGTAAATTGTAAAAAGAACAGTTCTCCCTTGACTCATGAAACGATAAATCTAGGGACTAAAGATAATATACAAAATATCAATTTGGGAATGGTATGCTACGAGCAAGAATGATCGACTTTTATAAAATTGTTTAAAGAATTCAAGGATGTCTTTGTTAAGAACCAAATATCAATATAACATAGAAAAACCTCAGAAAAGGTACTCAACTCCTTGAAAAAGAGATAATTTTAGATAATAAGCCTCTTTGAGGGGGAAACCTCCTTTTACCCCACTTAAATGTTCAAGTACAAGATGATTCAAAATGAAAATGTCTCCTTGGTATATATAGGAGACTAGGAGGTATAATTACAACTAATGGCCTAAAGTTGATGTAAATAAAATAACATTACTAATATAATATGCCCCAATTAAGGGGTAATGAGCCATTATTAGGGATTAACATGCCCCTTCCCTTGATACAAGTGTTGTCCGCAATGCTTGAGTAACTCTGGATGCTTCTGTATAAAAGACTCATCTTCCCAATTGGAATCTTCAGCTGGTAGT
>JASDQU010309168.1:3521-21652 GCA_032191745.1 Picea mariana
TCATTTCGAAGAAGAGGAGGTTTTCTCTCTTTATGGGTTTCCTCATGAAAATATGTCTTTGTGTATATCTTATGTGTGATTGATGCTCATTATTTATGTTGTTCATATGATGTATAATATTGATGCTCACTTGATGAAAGATTAAAAATGGTTTAATAGACTTAATATTGTTTAAGCATAGTAACAACTGATTCACCCCCCCCTCCCCTCTCAGTTGTCTTAGTAATTCCAACAAACTAACCTTATCATTTGTTGGCACAGGGGCAGGCCCAGGGTTCAACACTTCAACAACACACCAACAAAACCTTAACTATCGGAGCTTTCAGCAATACTTGCGAAGTAGATGAAGTGTCACCCTAGGTAGAGGCAGGGGGGGTTGCAGGACTCAAGTGTCTTCAACCAAGCTGGGACACAGATATGTGATTATAATACTTAACAAAGAACTTAGCCAAAAATATGCATTAGTTATAGAATCTCATTCACATCGCAGATCAAACCCTTAATACAGAGCATCAAAGTAATAACCAAGATCGAGCACTTCCAATCACTTAGACCACAACATTAACTCATATCTAGCATTAATTCACATCATTAAGCACTAAGATACAACATCACATGCATTCATTATACATAACATCAACAAAACTATCAAATAATCACATAAGCAACATCGTACAAAGAATATCAAGATACAGGATATACGTGGTTCACACCAGTGTGGGGCTACGCCCACCAACTTCTTCTTCTTCTTATTTATTAGTCTTCGATCTCCTTACATTCATCTTCTCCTGTGCATAAATCCACAGAGCCCAACTCTGCAGTGGGCAGGTGATCTACGCACAATGCACTAGATCCACCTTCCTCAAGATCAGGTCAAGGCACAAAGCCAACTCCTCGATAGCACAAAGCCTTACACAATATGTCTACACAAAGAACTTACACAATTCTTTCACTTAGCTCTGCAAGCCCTAACACATTCTTGCACAAAGCCAACTTGTCATGCACTAAGCTGATCACAAGTAGCTAGTAACAACTTCTTACATCCTTAGCTACTTATTTATAGAATTACAGAAAGGCCTAAACATGGGTAAACCCATGGGCCGACATCCCAAAACCCATTACATAAACCCAAAAAACCCTTTTCTCGGTCCACAAGCCAGCAAAACAATCGAGATCCCATGATATCTACTACGCCTTGGTGCTCCATCTTTGACCAACCTGTCGAAGTTCCAAAAGTGGTCAAAACATGACCAATGTTTCTTCAAAACTTGGTCAAGGGCCAATAGGCCCCCAACACTCACATGTGACTCGTCCTGAGTCACTCAGATCTAGGCAGGGCTACTTTGAAGGCCTCAATTTTAGTTCGAGTTTCCTTGACTTGCTGCTTCGCTAGAGCCTCCTTCTTGGTGAAATCTTGAATTACTTTCTATGTAACAGGCCCTTCCAGGTGTTGTTCTACCATCACAACTACTTGGTTTCACTATGAGCCTTGTCCTTCAATCTCTTCAAAAATCATGCAGGCTTCGTCCTACACCGGCTGGAGTCTCTGTTTCACCTCCATGAATTTTCTCTAGATGGCATTAACCTGTTGTTCGACTATGCATTGTTCATGTGATCACTTAAATTTATTGACTACAGTAAGAACCTTCATCTACGCTTGCATGGTGGATTCTTGCTTCTTCGTCTCCTAGAGTTGTTCTTCCGGTTTATTCAGTTCTGGGTCTTCTACAAGGATATCATAGGTCTGCGTGCTCTGATCACTCAGTTTCTTACACTCTGAGGTGAGTGCCCTGATTCTTTCTATTGCATTCTTTTCAGCTTCCTCCCTTTGGTCACGTAGTTCTTGCAGAGTGCTCGACACTGCTTGGATTTCCAGCTCCATTACTCTTGCTTGGAGCTACTGAATGGCTTCGGCGAGCTTCCCCACTTGCATCTTAGTTGACTCTAGTTCCTCTTGTGCCAAGCTCGACATAGAGCGAATTTCTTTAGCCAGTGCCTCTTTGACCATAGTCTGCTCTGTGAGCAACTGGTCTTTTTCTCTCTGCATCTTCTCTTTGTCCTCCTCGAACATCACCTTGATTTCGTCCTTCTCCTACTGTGCAATTCGAAGTTTTTCTAAGACCTCCTCGTTTTCTTACTTCATGGCTTCTGTAGTCTGGTCCTTTTCTTCTTGGGCTTGACGAAGTCAAGCCTATGTTGCATATGCTAATCTTCATAATTGGGTGGGCTCATCCCCCAATTCTACAATTTCTGCTGAAGAAGGCGCAATGGGTATTGTGCGGCTCGAACAGATGGTTTGTTGTATGTCCTTGAGCTCCTTCTCTATTATGTCATAAAGTGTTTCTTGCTTTGGTTCATGTCTTTGCAGGATATCTTCTGAGGTGTCCTCCATGACTGCGATGATGAAATCGACATCATCTGTTGTGAGCACATTCTTCGACTGAGGTTTATTGGCTCGGGTCTTCTTTCTTGCTGAGGGTTTCTGTGGAGAAACCTTCCTTTTCTTTGATGTTTTGGCCTCTGTAAAGGGATCCTTCGGTGGTGTAATTGTCTTGTTTTTCTCCTTCCCCTCATTCTTCTTGGTTCGCTTCATCTCCTCCTCCTCCTGCGGGTGAGTCAGACCTTCTTTCCTCTAAGGTGTTGTCCTCCTCGTTGGTTTCTATGTTCTGGAATTCCTCCTTTTTCTTATTTTTCTTCATGCTAGTCTGTCCATCGTGTTTGACCCGGGTCACCAAGGGGATTCCGATGATGTCGGGGTCAGAGAGTTCTGCATCTTCGACAGAGACAAGGAACTTTGCTTGCCATTATTTGGTGATCTCCTCCATGTCTTCGTCGTTCAACTTGTAATAGGACTGTGGCTCCTCCTTACTTTCATCCCTGTGCGCAGTGATATAAATGAAGTGTCGATCTACGTGAAACTTCGCTAACAGCCTATACCGATAAAACGTGTTTGAGGTCATTCATGGAAATGCTTCAATGGCACGCTTCAGCTATAAGTAGTAATCATGTAATACCGCATTCTATTGCCACTCCTTCGTCATATCGCTTGTATACCACAAGGTGGAGAACCTTGTGGCCAATGGCTTTGATGGCTCAACTTCCTGGAAGGCTGATCCTTCCGGTATTTTCCAAGCGACAAATGCAATCAATATAAATAGCCAACTGAAATGAAACTCATATCCTTGATCTTGTGCTTCGCGGAAGTCCTTATACAACTCATAGACGAGGTAACTCGCCCAGTTCATTTGCATGCCTTCTACGCACTTCCTTGTGAGGTCTACTACAAAGCCCATGACCTGCGTCGGGCGGTTCTTTCTAACGATATTATCATATATAAGTTAACAAGCTATGCACACTGCACCATCTTGGATGGAGACTTCCTTGTAGCCTCGCTTTCCCTTCTCTACATCGCCATAGTCTTCCTTTATATGTGGTGCCAGGGAGCGCTTTGAAGTCTTCCCTAGGTAGAACTGGTGAGGGTTCGGTCCCTGAATACTCAGTCCTATGATAAGGTGGATAAGCATCGGATATACAGTGATGCACCTGTTGAGCCAAAGATACCTTCCTGATGTTGACCGAAGTGGGGGATATTCATTACATTCAAGATTGTCGATTGCACAAGATACTTTATCCATAGTTGGGAGACTATGCACGACTTCATCAAATACCTATGTGGTGCGATCATCGCATAGTTCTTCCTGTCTATGAGGTAGAAGTCATTGTTCTTTAGCACTAAGATATGTTCTAACTGAGGTCCAACTACATGTATCCCCTTCAGGATGTACGCAGTGATCAATATGTACTCGAAATCCCGTGGGATGCTGTCACGGTTAACTGTTCCAACCAAAGACGAGATGTAGTTTGTCAAGACCGATGCGATCTGCTTTGTGTTAGCCATATCGTCGCGGTGACTGCTTTTTTTCTCAGCAGTATGGCCAGAACGTCGTCCATTCGATGGGGATGCTTGCAATCCGCTAGTTGACGATGCTTGTATTCCCACATACATGACTCTCTCAGTCATGAGGTCTACAAGTGTTTACTCCACAGACTTCTGTACTGCGCTACAATCGCCCTACATTCACACTTGTAATAAAATAATTCGGGTAGGCGAAAAGACAAGAAATATACTCAAATGGATGGCGAAGTCTAGAAAGCATAACGTGATATGCAAGCGATTCTCTATTAGCTCGGATATCTCGATTTTCAAAAAGTGATGGTGGCATAACATTCGACAGATTAAATAAGAAACGTCGTAATAGATTCCTCCAATGGGTAGGAATGCCTTAATCACTATGAATCCATCCGTTATGGCATGGTCTCAACGGTCCAATGGCGATCTTTCCAGCAATAAATGTGTTTCTAGCCATTCTGGAGCGTTAGTCTAACGATCGGGGCACCTCCAACGGTCATATAGCTTCGTCGTGGTGAAGTCTCATTCTGTGTTGTTCTGTTATTCTTGTGGGGTTCAAGTTCTGCAGATCTGTCTCCTGGAATTTCCCGTAGTTTTTCTAACTTGGCTTTCTTCTTACAGAGCTTCCTTGCCTTCTTTCCTGTGATCTGAGTCTTTGCATTCCTGTTTCCATTCTTATTATTATCTATTCTTAGCATGGTGACTTTGTGCTGCTGATGTTCTTTCAAAGGGTTCAGAGATAATACCTATTTTCTTTCTAGTTCCTAGGTGGACATGCTTTCTTCTTGCATGGAGAGGTCCTTTAAACCTTCTTGTGCTCTTTCAAAGTTGACAATTACTTCTCTTTCATTCTATTTCTTCGACTCAACTCCTCATTCTTCTATCAGTCGATCTATTCTTTGACCTATGAAATCCCTTAATGCCTGTTTTTTCTTTTCTGTAGCTTCCTCTTCTCCTTGCCTTCTGATATGATCTTTCTCGATCCAAGTCTTTCCTAATAAAAGAGGGAGAGGGGCGTTGTTTTCAACAAACCTAATAAATTCAAATTCCTCTTGTGTCGATGTTTCATGAGAAATCATAGGTATATTAGTAACTCTTCCACATAGGGTTATCATCTTTCCTTTAAACAGGCCTATCCTTCCCAATGAAGGTATCATAGCAGGCTTTCCCAAAATTTTCTAAGTGCTTTTTGGCATAATATTCACATGTGTTTCTTCATCCAATACAGATTCTATGTCGAAGTTTCTTATTCTTGTAACTATGCGTTGTTTTTCTTTCAGGATCTCTGGTAAATCGATGTCTCTATGATCATCCATTTCCGCTTTTAACTATATTAACATAGTCTCCAACTCTTTTTCTATATGATTCTTTAACATATTCTTAGTTTCTTGACCTTCTTTATAGTCTTCTTGTCTCATGTTCATCTTTTCAACTTTAGAAAGAATTCTTAGGCAATCCTCAACCTCATGACCAATGGATTTACAACAAAGACAAATAGGACCTGTACCAGAGAATTCCTTAGCAATATGTCTCGGTCTTCTGCAATTGTAACATAGTGTCAATCCTCTCTTTCTTTTAAATGATCCCCAACCTCTCTTGTACTGTGCACTAGGATCACATTGTTGTACCTGCAAAAAATTCTTTCTAGGTTCCTGCATCCACTTATTAGTCCAAAAATTCTTTCTATGCATAGGAATAACATATCTTTCTTTATTTCAATTAAATTTATTCAGATCAACTCTTTCTTCTATCTGTGCCCTAACATTCAGATTAGAACAAAATCTCTTAAACATACCTAGATTCATATTTTCGAAGAAAAAAATCTCACTTATCTTACCCTTACTAGAGCACGAAGCTTTAAGATCTTACCTCCTTATTTCAGATCTGGTTTATTTCTTAGCATAGATCTTTATAATTCAAGTATAATAATGCGCACTACAGCAATGGATATATGCACACATATTTCTCTTTTCTTCAGTTCCCAGCAATCATAGTTTCAAGTCCTGACAACAAAACCATTTATTGGCACAGAGGTAGACCCTAGGGGTCAATGATTCAACAACGCACCAACAAAACCCTAACTACCGACCCTTTCAGCAACACCTGTGAAGAAGATGAAGTCTCACTCGAGGTAGAGGAAGTGTGGGTTGTAAGACTCAAGTGTCTACAACCAAGCTCAGATACAGATTTGTGATTACAATACTTAACAAAGAACTTAGCCAACAATATGATTTAGTTCCAGAATCTCATTCACATCGTAGATCAAACCCTTAATATAGAGAAACACAGTAATAACCAAGATATAACACTTCCAGTCACTTAGCACACAACATTATCTCATATCTAGCATTCATTCACATCATTAAGAACTAAATTACAACAACCAATGCATTCATTATACATAACATCAACAACACTAAGAAAATAATCACATAAGAAACATCGTACAAAGAATATGAAGACATAGGATATCCCCAGTGTGGGGCTACATCCACCAAATTATTCTTCTGCTTCTTTATTAGTCTTCGATCTCCTTACATTCATATGCTCCTATGCACAAACCCAGAAATCCCAACTCCATAGTGGACAGGTGATCTACGCACAACGCACTAGATCCACCTTCCTCAAGATTAGGTCAAGGCACAGAGCCAACTCCTCAATAGCACAAAGCCTTACACAGTCTGTCTTCACAAAGAACTTACACAACGCTTGCACTTAGCTCTGCAAGCCGTAATACATTCTTGCACAAATCGAACTAGTCATGCATTAAGCTGATCACAAGTAGCTAGTAACTACTTCTTACATCCTTAGCTAGTTATTTATACAATTACAAAAAGGTTTAAACATGGGTAAACCCATGGGCCGACATCCCAAAACCCGCTACATAAACCCTAAAAACCTTTTTCTCTGTCCAAAAGCCCGCAAAACAAGCGAGATCCCATGATCTTCGCTCCGCCTGGGCACTCAATCTTTGACCAACCTATCGAAGTGGAAAAAGTGGTCAAAACACAACCAATGTTTTCTCAAAACTTGGTCAAGGGCCAACATCATTTAACCATGAGCCATAATATAGGTTTTTCTTACGATTAATGTGTCAAAATATTTAAAATATTTTGTGTGTAGAGGTTTTATTTAGAGTGATACATCCAGTATGAGGTATATCAATATTTTGAATACATGTTTTCAATGTTAAATCCTTAATCATATTATTACAAATTATCCTTTCATTAAAGTTGATCTACTCTAACTCCTCCATGCTAATTCTAATTTAATTTAATTTATATGTGAATGTGGATTGAAGGCAAAAATGCTCCATGGGAATAAAAAGAGTTCAATATAATAGGTGGCATAGAGTACAAATTCGACTCCATGATTCACATAGAAGAAGGAAATCCTTGTGTAAGATAAAAACATTGAACATAAGGAAGACCCAACCCATCAAAATGGTGAACATCAAAGAGAGTCATGAAGGAGAAAGTTTCATAAAAATAGATGAATCATGTTGCACTGGAAGAACACTTATAACATTGAAGACCATAAAAAATTGTGTAATGCGTGTAATATTGATGGTATCCATAAATCCACAATGCCTTGCAAACATATCACATGAGCTAAGACATTTGTTAGCGGGTGTCTTCATAATTGATTTGTGACAAGGATGTAAAAGAGAATTAATAATTGTAATGCATGCTACTCTACATTATTTGTCTCCAAAAGGTCATTGGTGAAAGTCAAACACTTCATTGAAGAAAAGGGCTAAATACCCTTATTCCTCAGAAGTCATGAATGACTAGAGGGAGCTATGTGAGTTGTTAAAGAGACAAGAAAACCACCCTTTGATCTCATAATAGGGGGATCACTTTATTACAAAATGCTCCTCATGAATATTGGTCTTTAAAGAACAATTTTGACAAATATGTTTCTCTCGAGGAATATTGTTTTTTTTCTTAATCTAAGGTTGATGAGAATAATCTATGAGTTGTGCTAGAATAACTCCAATACTACAAGGCCACCAGAGATTGGTACACATAGAATTTTTGATTAATCCATGTTTGAATTGAAAACTAAACTTGAGTAGTGACATATCTTTAAGAGAAGTGGTTCTTTGGGCTCTGATTGTATGGACTATAGGTATTGTTTGTAGATCTCAACAAGAATTCTCTTAGTTGTCTCTCTCTTGGGAATATCTGGAGCATCCATCAAGAGTGTCTGTGGAGGTCATATCAAGATCAACTAGGCTAGGAAATGAGGAGGCTCTAGAATACCAATAGAAGTTTATCTCACATACAACCTATTGTATATATGACATAAGAGATAGATATGTATACATAAGGTGATCAAGTTAGAATCTAGTTATCCATACGATTTTGTGTATAATTGGCACCAAATGGAATATCACCAAAATAATAAGTGTAGTACCAAACTCCATTAGAATGATCACCCAAGGAATATGTCTCTTAGCATGAATTTTCTTAGAAAATATTGAGAGGAGTATCCTCTCATCTCAGTGATGATTTGTTGGTCAAAGTATGGTCTCCACATCTTGGACCAATATAGGATTTTAGGTGTACAACATATGAGTAAAAGAGGTGGATTTTCATCCAAATATCTTTAAACTGAAGTTGGAAGCACTACTTCTCAGGGCCGCTGAGAGCCACATAATCCTTGCTTCTAAATTTTGTTGTTTTTATTAGACTAAAGTATGGTCTAGAAAACACTACCCCTAGATATAAGTATGATGTGAACACACCAATCCTCTCTCATTTGTTACCGAGAATCACCTGGTTGTTGTATTGTTTGGAGATTTTAAAAATTATTGTTGTATTGGTTGTCAAATATATTTTAAAATCTCCAAACAATAGGAAAATCGAGTGAATATCATTTGTTATAGTACCCCTAGATATAATTATGATGTGAACACACCAATCCTCTCTCATTTGTGGGTAAAAATCACTTGATTGTCCTATTGTTTGGATATTTTTAGACTAAAGTATGGTCTAGAAAACACTACCCCTAGATGTAAGTATGATGTGAACACAACAATCCTCTCTCAATTGTTACTGAGAATCACTTGGTTGTCCTATTGTTTGGATATTTAAAAAAATATTGTGGTATTAGTTGTCAAATATTTTTTAAAATCTCCAAACAATAGGAAAACCAAGTGAATATCATTTGTGATAGTATCTCTAAATACAAGTATGATGTGAACACACCAATCCTCTCTCATTTGTGGGTGAGAATCACTTGATTGTCCTATTGTTTGAAGATTTTAAAAATAGTCTTATTGGTTGTCAAATATTTTTAAAAATTTCCAAACAATAAGACAACCAAGTGCTTCTCACCCACAAATGAGAGAGGATGAGTGTGTTGACATCATACTTATATCTAGGCTTACTATTTTCTAGACCGTACTTTTTCTAACAACAACAAAATTTAAAAATAAAGATTATGTGGCTCTCAAAAGCCTTGAGAAGTAGTGCTTCCAACTTCACTTTCAAGATATTTGGATGAAAATCTATCTCTTTCACTCATTGGTTACACCTAAACTCTTATATGGGTCTAAGATGTGGGGACCATACTTTGACAAATAAATCATAGGTGAAAAACAATATGCAAATTTTTTATTTGAAAAAGAATCATTTTAAATTAATAAAATTAAAAAATATCAATCAACATTATAAAATCATATTTTATTTAAAATATTTAAAATAATGAAATCCATTTTTATATTAAAAACACAAATTCCAATAATCTAAAATTTTAATTTAAAAAAAAATAATTTTGTCCTCATTTCATTTCAGTAATGATAAGCCTAAAAAGACAATATCATAAAACGCTTACCGATATTAAGGGACGATGATGAATCTGGAACAACGCACCTCCAAGATAAGATGTAGACTCGAGCAATGCACCTCCAGCAGAACACGTTACCAGCCAAGCGAATGGAAACTAGCTGTCCCAGAATGCATTATTAACGTATTATTATATGGTAGTTTAAATATTCTATTTTTTGTTTTTTATTTTTATTTTTTCTGTTTGATTTTATAGATGATAAGGTATGTAATGATTAAATTTGCAGATTTAAATTTAAATTTGTATTTGTTTTTTTCAACAAGCTGGCAGGTAAGATAGAGAGTCCACTGTGTCGGCATAGGGGACATCTAGCATGTAATTAGGCTCTCCAGAGTGTACAGCATGAACGAGACAGTGTACAACATGAACGAGAACACTAAGCTTTTTTCTTATTTATGTGTAAACGTTTTGGAGAAAGATTGTTGTGATTTAATAATTAAGGCATGGTATTGATAAAGTGAGAGGCACATAAACAAACATGAACAGAAACAGAAATGCATGAGAAAAACAACGGGGCATCAATACCCTTCTGAGTATTAAATATATTACATAGAATACAAAACGGATTCTAACGGGTCGATATTATTAATTTTAACACTCCCTTTTAATCGCAAGTGTTATATTCATGAAAACTTACAATGACCAATTGTATATTTGAAATTCAAAAACGTCTTTTCAAGTGGTTTAATAATAATGTCTGCAAGCTGATGTCTTGATCTTGATCTACAGATTCATAGAATTGAAGAGAAATATCATCATTATTGACAAGCTCTTAAATGAAGTGAAAGTTCATGTCAATGTGTTTGTTTTTCTTGTGAAACACATGATTCTTTGACAATGCGATGACTAAGTTGTTATCACATAAAATAGTAGATGGACCCTTTTCCATATGAGCTAAATCTTTTAAGAGTTTTTTCAGCCATACAACTTGACATGATGCTAAAGTTGCAATAACATACTCTAGATATTACAACAATGTGTTGTTTCTTTGATGCCAATGAAATCAGATCGATACCTAAATGAAAAGCATAACCATATGTGATTTTCCTATCATCAATGTTTCATTGTCTGTGTACCCTACAAGTGAGTAATCTTCCAAATTTTTGTACCACAAAACATAATTAAGTGTGCCTGCAACATACCTTATGATTATTTTTCCAAATTTCTAGTGAGAATCCTTGGGGGGTTCTATAAACCTAGAACCACAACTTGTTGCAAATATTATATCAGGTCTATTTGTAGTAAGGTGCATGAGAATACCTATCAGTTTCTTATATAGAGTTGAATCAATTGTTGAGCCTTCATCTTGTTTGCTTAATTTTGTTCCTAGTGCCATAGGAGTTTTTGCTGGATTGCATTTATCCATTCTAAATATTTTCAAAATGTTTGTAGCATACTTTTGCTGACATACAACAATACCATGGGAAGATTGCTCAACTTCAATTCCCAAAAATATTTCATTTCATGAGTCCAAGATCAGTCATCTCAAACTTTGTTTTCATGGCAGCTTTAAATTCTTCTAACATCATATTGCATGTATAAATCATATCATTAACATATATACAAACAACAAGAATTTCACCTTCATAATCAGATTTTGTATAGAGTTTTTGCTCATTACTACTCTTGATGAATCCATTGTTGATCAGATAATATTCAATTCAATTATACCAAGCTCTTGGAGCTTGTTTCAAGCCATAGAAGGCTTTCTTCAACTTATACACTTTATCCTCTTGTCCCTTGACTTCAAAACCGGGTGGTTGATCCACATATACTTCTTCTCCTTGCAATATGTCATTCAAAAAGGATGACTTCACATCTAACTGATAGACTGGCCATTTACTTTGAGCTGCAGTGGCTAAAATGGTCATTACTATATCTAACCTTGCTACTGGAGAAAAGGTTTTGCCATAGTC
Organism: Picea mariana; assembly: GCA_032191745.1. Taxonomy (NCBI): domain Eukaryota; kingdom Viridiplantae; phylum Streptophyta; class Pinopsida; order Pinales; family Pinaceae; genus Picea; species Picea mariana. The sequence goes on from JASDQU010309168.1 coordinate 15,201, forward strand.
TATTCCAGGTTGTTGAGAGAAACCTTTGGAAACCATCCTTACCTTATGCTTCTCTATCTTTCCTTTTTCATTTACCATTGTTTTGTATACCCACTTGACTCCTATGATAGATTTGTCTGTTGGAAGATCAATAAGATCCCAAGTCTTGTTCCTTTCTATGGCTTCATTTTCCTCATTCACGACTTCTACCCAATATTTTTCTTTTACTGCTTCTTCAAAAAAGGTTTGTTGACATGATGGTAATGCAAAATGAACTTTTTGTTCATAAATTTCCCTTATGCTTCATGTTCATTGATTTTCTGTTGAAGAGGATAATTCACTACTGGAAGAAGAACCATTTCCATAATGTTCTTGTCATATTTGTACTTGTAATATTGGCAATCTTAGTGGATGCATTTGTTTTCTTTATTTTTCATTTTTCTCATCAATTTGATGCAATGGATTTTGACTATCCAATGTCTCATTTTCTTACTCACTCCATGATTTATTCTCAAGGAATTTGACATCTCTGCTCACGAGAATTTTCATGGTGACTGGATTATAAAGTTTGTAGGATTTTGATTGTTCCCTATATCATATGGAGACGCATTTTTTACTCATGTTGTCAAGTTTCTTTCTCATTTCTTCAAGGATATGTGTAAAAACAATGTAGGAAATTTTTTCGAAGTGAGAAATATTTAGCTTTGTTCCACTCCATGTCTCTTGAGGTACTTTATCTTTGACACTTGTTGTTGAAGATTTGTTCAGAATGTAAACTAGAAAGACAACTGCTTCAGCCCAATAATCATTGGATAAATTCTTTGCTTTGAGCATACTTTTGGCCATGTTCATGTTGTTCTAGTTTTCCCTTTCAACCACTTCATTTTGTTGTGGAATATATACATGGTAGTATCCTGCATTATGATGCCTCGCTATTTAAAAAAACCTGCAAAGACTTTTGAGTTGTATTCTCCTCTTTTGTCAAACATGAGAACCTTCACATACTTTCCACTCTGTTTTTCTTCTTCAACTTTGAATTCTTTGAACTTTGAGAAAGTCTCTGACTTGTTTTTAAGAAAATAAATCCAAATTTTTTTGCTAAAATCATCAATAAAGGTGAGAAAATAAAAGATACCACCAATGGATTGGGTTTGCATTAATCCACAGAGGTTCGTGTGAACAAATTTAAATGTTGTTTTTCTCTATTGGAGGATGTTGGAAAGATGTCTCTCTTATGCTTTCCAAGTATATAATTTTACATGGACTTTCTTGTTCATTCAAAACAGGAAGACCTTTGACTATTGAATTTTTTGATGAAGACTTAGTCTCCTGAAAGGAAGATGACCAAATATAACATGCCATAAGAGAGTCTCATATATGTTTGAGACATTTGGAGCATATGTCTAGGATAAATTTACACTCCTTAAATTTAATGGAAACATCCTATTCTTAGTCATTTCGAGTTTTGCAATTAGTTTCCCACTAGGTGATTTGTCCAAAATTAAGCATGTTGAGCCTTTGAATTAGACATCATAGCCATTATCCATCAATTATCCTACACTTATCATATTGTGTTTCAGGTTTGGTACATAGTAGACATCATGTATATATTTCTTCTACTCTTGCTTAGTTAGAACATACACAATACCTTTTCCTAGGGATTTTACTTGAGAATCATCACCACGAGGTATCTTAGATTTAATAAAAGTATCCATGGTAGAAATTAAGTCTTTGTTACCTATCATGTGATTGATACAACCATTGTCCAACAACCAAAGGTCCTTGGAGTGATCTTCTTCAGATGTATGGAATGAAAGAAACATTGTTCAGACGATTCTTCTTCATTGTTGGAGACATTTGCTCTGCCTTTGTTATGATCTCAATGCTTCTTTTTGCATTCACTCTTGACATAGTGACCATACTTTATGTAATAGTAACATTGAATTTTGGATTGTTTGTCCATTTTCTCCCTCTTCCTCTTTGATTATGCGAGTCTTTAGATTGGTGTAACTGTCCTAATTAATATTTTTTGTGTCTGTCTTCTGCATTATGATTACCTCTATTTTTTCCTCTTTGGTTTCTCCCTATGCCTCCACTGAAAGATTTTTTAGTTTTGAAATCATGTTCCATAGGCCCTTCTTCCAAGTTGAGTCTAGTTTCATGTGATAAGAGTGATCCCATCATTTCTTCAATAGAGAAGATGGATAGATATTTGAATTCTAAAATGGTTGTGACAACCAAATGTTCAAATTTCTTAGGAAATCATCTGAGGACTTTTCTAACAATCCTATGATATTCAATTTTTTCACCATTCATCTTGATCTAGTTTACAATTCCCATCACTTTGGTCGTGAACTGGTCAACATTCTTTTTTTTAGTCATCTTCAAGGTTTCAAACTTAGGTCTTAAGGTCTGAAGCTTGGTTGTATTCGATGCCTTGGTAGGCTGGTTTGAGAATGTCCCAGGCTTGTTTTGTTGTGGAAACACCATTTATTTTTCAAAAAAATGAGTCATCTACTAGATTTTGAATCCAAAATTTGGCTTTGTTTTCTTTCTTTCTCTATTATGCAATAACATTTTTTTTGTGGATTTGACAACATTTTTTTTGTGGATTTGACATGGAAGTCAGGTTTGTTGGGTGTGGCCCTATGAACCCATTCTCCACTAGTTCCCAACATTTGTGTTCTTGTAGGAAAGATTTCATCCAAAAGGACCAGAACTCGTTGTTATTTCCAACAAGAATTTTTCCTTGGGTTGGCCCTAAATTACTAGAGGAAGCCATTAAAAAAATTGTAGAGTTGTAGATTTTTTTGTTTTGATAAATACCTTAATCTAATGTCCGATTCCAACTCAAATTTCTCTATCTTATTTTATTTATTATGTCATCGTATGTGATTTCGATCATCTTGTAATCCTTGGTTCTTTCTTCTGCCAAAATCCATTCAATGACAATCACCAAATCTGTGCTTTTCTACTGCTTTTCAAGCCCTTATCAAGGTGTCTAAGATGGAGGAATTCGTCATTATATAAGAATACATGACTAGGCTACACAATGGACTTAGTCATGAAAGATATAAACATAGTAACTTTTTCCTAGCATCGAATTTATCGCCACTTTTATAAAATTCCTCTACACCAATGTGGTGATTGGTTTGGTGTTGGGGTGCCAATTTACCCTCTTAAAAAAAATTGTATGGAAGGACAAATAAACCAATTCAAGTGGCAAGCCTATCTTGGAGGTGACTCCTGCAAATAAATTGACGATTATAATATAAATTTGTCTTTCCAAAGCCCCTTGAACTCAACTTTGTGCACTATCTCTTGTCTCTATTCGAGCTAGGAGCTTCCATGCAGAGGGTATGAACCACTACGAGCTCAATATGGCACAATCATGCCTTTTTGCAAATCAACAAAAGTATGGGGCCGTTAGAAAATGACTAGTTGGAGACCTTAATGTAGCTCCCAATTTGTTGACTGAATACTATCATATCTGATATTTGTGTGGAGTGATTTCGAGCTACCACCACGAATAATTTAATATCACAAGAGGATAATAGATATTTGTATCCTAGAGCTATCGCCCGGATCAGAGATTCTAAGTAGCTCTTGATCTCTTTTCTGCAGAGACTCACGCCTACATCCAACAAAATACCACAACTTTATTTAGATTTTTAGGGGGTGGGTTCGGCATAAATTCTAAAACTACTTGGGTTGGGGGAGGCCTCTTTCTTAAGCCACGTAAGCATTCAACTTTACCATGGTTTACCTTTTTTTTCGGGTACAACCTTGATAAAACGTGAGAACTTTCACTTTGAAAAATTAATCTTGTTCGTTGATATTCTTGGATCAACATCCCAAGGTTCGTTCTTCAATTTATGAACAATCCCCTCTACCTTCTCTTGGATCTGCTCTCCTCGGATCGAACTGGTTCTTCTTGGATCAGACTGGACTCCTTTCCACTCTGTCAAGAGTCTTATTCCTACTCTGACACCATGAAAAATTGATAGGGGGAGAAACAAACATGAACATAAGCAAAAGTGTGGGAGAACAATAACTGGGAACCAATACCCTTCTGAGTATTAAATAGATTACATAGAATACAAAACATATCCAAACGATCGTTGAACTACTCTACAATAAACTGAAACTAAAATGAAGTCTAGCTAATGCTAATTGTGGTTGTGCTGGTAGATAGATGGACACATGGATATTTTTAATTCTAACTGGTATGCTATAAAATATTTGATAAACTAAGTTCGACGAAATTTATATACTGCACTAGAAATAAAAATATCTCTTTACATTGCTCATATCGTAATCTGACCAAACAACACCAGGTAGTGTATGGTTTGAAAGCCATAACCATGAATTTATAGGTTCTTCTTCGACCATGCACATATTCAGAGGTCCCCAACAAAATATTTGCAAGTTCAAATTACAGTAACTAGTGACCAACTACAATATAGTGATAAAGGATGTCGCTCGGTGTCCATATTGTAGATTCAATTTGTCTGCATCGTCTGGCTCAATTATCATGTGTTTTTATCGTCAATTATCATGTATTTCTTCAAGAGTATTTTTTCCCCCTTCATTTTCTTTGAGAATTGTATACTTAATCTTAGTCAAGAGTACTTTCTCCTTGTCGTTAGTAAAGAGCACTTTGTAGAGTGTGGCGGGGAGAATGCCTGGAATTTGGAATTTGGAATTTTTTTGAATTTTAAAAGTATTTCGTAGTTTATCAATAATTTAGCATTTGAACAATTACAAGAATAAATTTACTAAGATTTCTAATAAACTAGTAAAAACATTTCACTGCTCTCATCATTAATAGGTCATAAGGTTCGATTGAAACTTTTGTAGTTCCTTCCTTCACTAGTGGTTTGAGTCCTTAGGATGAGTAGATTGAATTGTATTATTTCATAGCTTGACAGACGTTTGACACTTAGCTTAGCTTGACCAACTCTTTTTTCTTGAATTGAAATTGCCTCACCCTATGTACATATTATTTTCCATAGAGTTGAAGTCACTAAGAGGTTAACTATTAATCTGCACTTGTTTTGGGAAGTACAATTTTGGCATTGATGATAAAATGATGGAAACTTGAATTCGGTTGATGATAAAATGGTGGAGAGATCATTCTCAGACAAAATTCCAACTTTGTTTGGTGTCCAACACTCATTTCCATTTAAAAAAATAACATTGAATAATTTACATAAAACCTAAAATGAAAGGCAAGGAAAACATCCAACCATCATCAAATGAAAAACCTAAAATAAAAGACAAGAAAAACATGCAACCATCATACAATTTTCATTTTATAGGCAAATTAGATGTCAAATTCTAAGCCTTAGTGATGGGTCTTGATGTGTGTCACATAAGCAAATAAATGAGATTTTTGTACTTATCATTTAAAATCATACTTAATGTTTAATAAATTACGAGTTAAGATAAACATACGCTATCATACTTAATGTTTAATAAATTACTATATATATATATATATATATATATATATATATATATATATATATATATATATAATTTCAATTTCATTAAATTTGGATTAATTTTGATTTAAGTATTTTGGAGGATAAGTTAAAATTAGTTTTTTTGAAATTCAAAATTTTATTTAAAAGTTCAAAATTTTATTTTGAAAATATCAATCCCTATTTTTAAAATTGTAAAGTTGGATTCAATTTTTGCATATTTAATTTTTCACATTTTGAATATAATACTTGCACTTTTGCAATCATATTTGGACTATTGGAAGTTGAAAGTGAAACTTTCAAAATCTGATTTTCATAATTTGTCACTTTTAATTTTGGAATCCTATATTGACACATCCATATTCAGATTTTGCACTTGATAAACCTAAATTTTTTAGGTGATAATTCTACGGAAAACCATGTGCACTTCCTCTTATTCTAAAGATGGTATACTTGCTAAACCTTATATTCTTGAGGGGACAAGGCCACTAACACTCCATCCACCTTATATTCTTGAGAGGACAAGGCCAATAACAATCCATCCCATGATCATTGAGGCTAGATTCATCTGACATCACATTTAATATATATTATTCAAAGTTTTTAAATTGCAATACACATCATCTATCATCTATAAGTATTCTCCATTCATCTCTTCATAATTATATAACTTTATAAGTATATAGGTAATATATATTATTCAAAGTTTTAAAAATGAAACACACATCATCTATGCATATTCTTCATTAATGTCTTCATAATTATATGACTTTATAATTGTATAGGTCTTTTCATTTTCAGATAGATTACTATCCACGAACCATGTTTCTACATAATTACAAATATTTATAATTATATAGATCATTTCATTAGCATATAGATTATTTTCCATAGATTTGTACACAAGAATGATGTTTCTACAATAAAAAAAAATACCATTTAATATATTGTTTCAAAATATTTAATATTGAACACAATTCTATAATT